>PVIY010015088.1:0-54728 GCA_004026745.1 Myrmecophaga tridactyla
GGGAGGCCCAGGGGGCAGGCCCCGGGCGGGGCCACGTCGCAGGGTCCCCACCGCGCCTGCCCACTTCGTGTCCTCTTGGGGTTCCCCAAGCAGGGCCCGGTGTTGGGGATCTGCCCTGCCTGGGACCTCCCCCAGGCAGAAGGGCACTAACCCTGATCCTACTCTGACCCTAACCCCCTCCCACGGGTAAGCTCCTGAGCCACCCTCCCCCAACCCCTGTGATTTCGGGTCGTGCTGCATCCTCGACCCTCAGGTGGGTTCAGAGGGACCCAGGACCGGAACGGGCTTGGGAGATTCTTTCCTTTGGGACCTAAGAGCCCCGAGTCCTGCTCACCAGGGGAGGACCTTGGCACCTGGAGAGTTATGGCCAAGGGATGCCCCGGTGGTGTCTGCAGTCCCCCGAGGGGCCCCTCCCACGGGGTGGGCTGCCCAACACCCTGAGGGGCTTGAACACAACCGCTGGCAGAACCTGGGCCTGTGGCGTCGAGTGGTTGCTCCCCTGCAGAGGCTGAGAAAGGCTCTGGTCCACCCCAATTCCGGCCGATACGGGACTGAGGACCCGCCCCACGCCCAAGACAGCACGTCCTAGTACTGGGGACAGGCTGACACCCCGAGGCCCAGGCAACTCGGCCAGTTCCTGGCACATCCCCAAGGCTCAGGTGCCAAAGCTGTGGAGGGAATCAGAACCAGCCCATTCTTGCCTCATCCTAACCCAATCACCACCCCAGCTCTCTGCCACAGCAAGCCTGCCTCCTCCCACAGAAGGGGATCTTTTTAAAATATATATTTTTACTTAAGAAAACAAACAATATACTTAGAACCTTCAAAAATAGATATCTCAGCTCAACCATAGGTATATTTAAACAATAATCATTGTAAAACCTGTGTTTGTGCAGTGTTTCATAAACCAATTTAAAATTGAGGCAACAAGGAAATCTACAAACTCAGAGAGCAAAGTTCTTAAATTCTAAATATTGAACACTAACATAATAAATACCATTTGATCAACTGTCAAAACTGTGAACGTTCTCAAAATATCAAACAGAAAGTTATTACAAATATCTACATTGCTATAGTAATGACCTATGTTACTAAGCATCTTCTTGATTTCAGGAAGATAAAAAGATACAAATATTTTTACAATTAACATATGAAAATCTTAACGACCTAAAACAGATATAGTAGTTAGCTTATCCATAGGCATATTTAAATAAAATATCTAAGTAATCATTGTAAAGCCTGTGTGTACAATATGTTTCATAAGTTCCTTTAAACTTAAAGGAAGGGCAAAATCTATAAATACAGATATCAGAGTTTCTTGGATTCTAAATATTAAACACCATCTTAAATACCATTTGATTAACTATCAAAACTGTGTGCATTCTCAAAATATCAACTAAAAAGTTATTACAAATATCGACTTTGCTATAGTAGTGAGCTATATTACTAAACTTTTTCAAATTTTTTATTTCAGGAATTTATTTTATCAAATTATTACTATATCTGCCTGTAGTTTTTTCGTTTGTTTGTTTACCATTAGCCCACTGATGGACATTGGAGTTATTTCCAGTGGCTGTTTCAAATAAAGCTGCTATGAACATTTGTGTAAACCACATCCTGATGCCAGCACTAAAGAATCTGATCCATGGCCTAAGTCCACCAAGGGTATATTTGTTTTTTGGGTTTTTTTAGAAGTCTGTTCCTTTACTTTATTAGGTACTTGATTTAACCGCTTTTTAGGTATAAAATATAACATATATATGCAAAGAAAGAAAAACATAATTTTCAAAGCATACTTCAACAAGCAGTTATAGAATAGTTCCCAGAGTTTGTCATGCCCTCAACTCAGATTTTTCCTTCTAGTTGCTCCAAAACATCGGTGGCTTTGTCAGAGTCATAATAATGGAATCATATACTATCTGTCCTTTTGTGTCTAAGTTCTTTCACTCAGCATTATGTCCTCAGAGTTCATCTGCATTGTAATATGTTTCAGGACATCATTTTGTCTAAATGCTGCATAATATTCCATCGTATGTATATACCACATTTGGTTTATCCACTCATCTGTTGATGGGCACCTGGATTGTTTCCATCTCTTGACAATTGTGAATAGTGGCACTATGAACCTCGGTGTGCAAATGTCTGTTTGTGTCACTGCCCACAACTCTTCTCGGTGTATACTATTGCTGGATCATAGGGCAACTCAGTATTTAGTTTTCTAAGGAATCACCACACTGACTTCCACAGTGGTTGAACCACTATACATTGAATAACTGTCCCTATTTTTCCTAATCCTCTTCACATTTATAGTTTCCTGGTTAATAGCAGACATTCTTATAGGTGTGAGTTGGTATCTCATTACCATCTTAATTTGTTTTTCCCTTACAGTCAATGAAGATGAGCAGCTCTTCATATTCTTTTGAGCTATCTGTATTTGATCTTCAGGAAAATGCCTATTCATTTCCTCTGCCCATTTTATAATTGAGTTGTTTTTACTTTATAATTGGGTTGTTTGCTTGCAGGACTTTCTCTTCAACACCTGTATTAGTTAGGATTCTCTAGAGAAACAGAATCAACAGGGAACACTCACAAATACAAAATTTATAAAAGTGTCTCACATGACAGCGGGAACACTGAGTCCAAAATCTGCAGGGCAGGCTGTGAAGCCGACGATTCCGATGGAGGGTCTAGATGAACTTCACAGGAGAGGCTGGCCAGCCAAAGCAGGGAGAGAGCCTGTCTCTTCTGAATCCTCCTTAAAAGGCTTCCAGTGATTAGATTGAGCATCACTCATTGCAGAAGACACTCCCCTTGGCTGATTACAAACGGAATCAGCTGTGAATGCAGCTGACATGATCATGATCTAACTCTATGAAATGTCCTCATTGCACCAGACAGGCCAGCACTTGCCCAACCAGTCAAACAGGTACCACCACCTGGCCAAGCTGACACATGAAGCTGACCATCACAGTCCACCCTTTGTCAATTTGACAGCTATATATATAACCTTAAACCATACCTAATTTCTAAATAAAAAACATTAAAACACACATTTTTTTCTCTCACCTAACAATACTCAACTGTCCTGCATATAATTGGAAATACAGTAACTCTGTTCTGAATAGGGTGCAAAGTCCTTGGGTAATATTCATTCTTAAACTTGACATCTTACCACTTAAATAGTATAACAGGAACACAACAGCATAGCAGTCCTCGTTTCTGTAACTGATCATGTGGTCGAAGTTCATATTTATCACTACCTTCTTCTGCTACCCATTCCATGTTCCCTTTACCCTCAGCAAGCACTTCAGCTGGCCGTGGTTCTTTGCCTGGTGGGGTGATCCAAACCTTCATTCCTGAAGTTTCAGAGCCATTGGCAGTCCTGCCTGGATTGGGTTGTTACAGTTTTCCATTGATTTTAATCACAGGGCATGGTGGTACTAAAAGACACCCTAGAGGATCTCCAATATTCCAGAAAAACTCTTCTTACTCCATTGTGTAGTTGCAGTCCTATTTCCCCCTGAGAGACAGGGTCAATCACCCCAGCCAGTAATGTAATCTCCTTCTTGGCTTGTTGATCCAGGGGCATGAGTAGCCAAAAATGACCAGGTGGCAGTCTTAGATTACAGTTCAATGGAATCATCGTTGTTTCCCATGGTGGAAATACTCCCCTTTTTGGAACTAAAACGTGTAGACCAGCAGAGCTCATGGTTGCAGGGACAGGAAGCAAAAATTTTCCTATGGATCACTAGGGGTAATAATGAGTGGTGCCACTCCCATTTGCACCCCTTGGTTCCTGAGCCCATGGATACTGGCTATGAGGGAAACAGCACCATACAGTGGATGCTGATTCAGAGCATATAGAGCTTCCTGGAAAAAACTATCCCAGCCCTTCAAGGTATTGCCACCTAGTTGGCACCGTAATTGAGTTTTCAAAAGGCCATTCCACGGTTCTATCAATCCAGCTGCTTCTGGATGATGAGGAACATGGTAAGACCAGAGAATTCCATGAGCACATGCCCATTCTCAAACTTCATTTGCTGTGAAGTGTGTTCCTTGATCAGAAGCAATGCTTTGTGGAATAATATGACGATGGATAAGGCATTCTGTAAGCCCATGGATGGTAGTTTTGGCAGAAGCATTGCGTGGAGGGAAAGCAAACCCATATCCAGAGTATGCGTCTATTCCAGTTAGAACAAATCGCTGCCCCTTCCATGAAGGGAGTGGTCCAATGTAATCATCCTGCCACCATGTAGCTGGCTGGTCACCTCGGGGAATGGTGCCATATCGGGGGCTGAGTGTGGGTCTCTGCTTCTGGCAGACTGGACACTCAGCAGTGGCTGTAGCCAAGTCAGCCTTGGTGAGTAGAAGTCCATGTTGCTTCCTACCACCATGACCATCCCTACCACCATGACCACTTTGTTCATGAGCCCACTGGGCAATGAGAGGAGTTGCTGGGGAAATAGGCTGACTGGTATCCACAGAACAGGTCATCTTATCCTCTTGATTATTAAAACTTTCCTCTGCTGAAGTCACCCTCTGGTGCACATTCACATGGGACACAAATATGTTCATGTTTTTAGCCCACTCAGAAAGGTCTATCCACATACTTCTTCCCCAGAAACTCTTTGTCACCAATTTTCCAATTATGGTCTTTCCAAGTCCCTGACCATCCAGCCAAACTATTAGCAACAGCCCATGAGTCAGTATACAAATGCACCTCTGGCCAGTTTTCCTTCCAAGCAAAATGAACAACCAGGTGCACTGCTCGAAGTTCTGCCACTGGGAGGATTTTCCCTCACCACTGTCCTTCAAGGACACCCCAGGTGGGTGTCCTTTCAGGTGGTACCTGCATATCGTGCTGAACCATCTGTAAACCAGGCCCGAGTTTTCTCTTCCTCAGTCAATTCTCTGTAATGAACTCCCCAAGAGGCCATAGCTCTGGTCTGGGAAAGAGAAGGTAATGTGGCAGGAGTGGAGACCATGGGCATTTGGGCCACTTCCTCATGTAACTTACTTGTGCCTTCATGACCTGCTCTGGCCCTATTTCATATATGCCATTTCCATTTTACAATAGAGTGCTGCTGCGTACACCCAACTTTATGGCTTGGTGGGTCAAACAACACCCAGCTCATGATAGGCAACTCAGGTCTCATGGTAACTTGGTGGCCCATGGTTAAGCATTCAGTCTCTACTAAGGCCCAGTAGCAGGCCAAAAGCTGTTTCTCAAAAGGAGAGTAGTTATCTGTAGCAGAAGGTAAGGCTTTGCTCCAAAATCCTAAGGGTCTGTGTTGTGATTCTCCTATAGGGGCCTGCCAAAGACTCCAAACAGCATCTCTATTTACCACTGACACTTGCAGCACCATTGGATCTGCTGGATCGTATGGCCCAAGTGGCAGAGCAGCTTGTACAGCAGCCTGGACCTGTCGCAGAGCCTCCTCTTGTTCAGGTCCCAAATCAAAATTAGCAGCTTTTCTGGTCACTCGATAAATGGGCCAGAGTAGCACACCCAAATGAGGAATATGTTGTCACCAAAATCCAAAGAGACCAACAAGGCATTGTGCTTCTTTTTTGGTTGTAGGAGGGGCCAGATGCAGCAACTTATCCTTCACCTTAGAAGGGATATCTCGACATGCCCCACACCACTGGACACCTAGAAATTTCACTGAGGTGGAAGGCCCCTGTATTTTTGTTGGATTTATCTCCCATCCTCTGACATGCAAATGCCTTATCAGTAAGTCTAGGGTAGTTGCTACTTCTTGCTCACTAGGTCCAATCAACATGATATCATCAATATAATGGACCAGTGTGATGTCTTGTGGGAGGGAGAAACAACTAAGGTCCCTGCAGACAAGAGTATGACATAGAGCTGGAGAGTTGGAATATACCCCTGAGGTAGGACAGTGAAAGTATTTTACTGATCTTGCCAGCTGAAAGCAAACTGTTTCTGGTGGTCCTTACTAAAGCTATTGAGAAAAAAGCACTTGCCAGATCAATAGTTGCATACCAGGTACCAAGGGATGTATTGATTTGCTCAAGCAATGATACCACATCTGGAACAGGAGCTGCAATTGGAGTTACCACCTGGTTGAGCTTACAATAATCCACTGTCATCCTCCAAGACCCATCTGTTTCCTGCACAGGCCAAATACGAGAGTTGAATGGGGATGTCGTGGGAATCACCACCGCTGCATCCTTCAAGTCCTTAAGAGTGGCAGTAATCTCTGCAATCCCTCCAGGAATCCGGTATTGCTTCTGATTTACTATTTTGCTTGGTAGGGGCAGTTTTAGTGACTTCCACTTGGCCTTTCCCACCATAATAGCCCTCATTGCACGAGTTAGAGAGCCAATGTGGGGATTATGCCATTTGCTTAGTATGTCTATACCAATTATACATTCTGGAACTGGGGAAATAACTACAAAATGGGTCCAGGGGCCCACTGGACCCACTGTGAGAAGAACCTGAGCTAAAACTCCATTGATCACCTGGCCGCCATAAGCCCCCACTCTGACTGGTGGACCAGAGTGACGTTTTGGGTCCCCTGGAATTAATGTCACTTCTGAATCAGTGTCTAATAATCCCAAAAATATCTGATCATTTCCTTTTCCCGAATGCACAGTTACCCTAGTAAAAGGCCGTCGGTCTCCTTGGGGAAGGCTTGGAAGAAGATTAACAGTATAAATTTGTGGCAGTGTAGCAGGGTTCTCCCCCAAAGGGACCTGACCTCCCCTTCATTCAAGGGGCTCTGGGTCTGTAAACTACTCAAGTCTGGAAATTGATTAAGGGCCGTGACTCTGTGTTTTTGTAATTCAGTTAGACTTCTGTTCACTTGACCTAGAACTCTTTTGTTTATACAACTCGAACAAATATTTAGTAGTACCTTCTAGTGTATTTCTAGGTACCCCATGATTTACTAGCCAATGCCACAAATCTCTGTGAGTCACATAATTTTGATGCCTGCTTTGAGTTTTCTGTCTATTATAATAGCCACATCTACCCTGTCTTTGGTGATTAAGTGCTGCCATCTGGCTTCTGCCAACTTGGGATCCCGTCATCCCCATTGTGTTTAAGGATTCCAGCTCAGTGACAGCAGTTCCTATAGTAATGTCTGACCTACAGAGAAGTGCAACTACAGAGCTCTTCAGGGATGATGGTGCTAGTCTCACAAATTTATTTCTCACTGTTCTGGTAAAAGGTGCATCCTCCGGACATTCCTGGGGTGTAAGAGTAAGCTTTGCATGATAAATCCACTCTAACATTCCAATCTCTCTAAGCCTCTGGATCCCCTCATCTACATTATACCAGGGCAGGTCTGGCATTTCAACCTCAGGCAACGTTGGCCATCTTTTGATCCATGTTTCAACCAACCATCCAAACAAACTGTTAATACCTTTTCTAACCCCTCGAGCTATAACACTGAATGCAGAATCTCTGCTTAGTGGGCCCATATCAATAAAACCAGCCTGATCCAGCCTTATATTCCTCCCACCACTATCCCACACGCTTAAAATCCATTGCCACACATATTCCACTGGTTTCTGTCTATATAAATTGGAAAACTCACACAGTTCTTTTGGAGTATAACGTACCTCCTCATGTGTGATACTTTGTACCTCACTTTTAGGGGCCTGTTGGGACTTTAGTCTAGTTACAGGTCTGGAAGAAATGAGAGGTGGTGGGGGTGGGTCATGAAAAGAATTAGAAATATCTTCCAAGCCATTTGCTTCAGGGCCTTCATTTGCAGTTTCATCTGGTGAAACACGATTAATCACTCTAGGGCTAATCCCTCAAGGCAGGCTGGAGGTGGGCGGCTATGTCCTCAGAGCAAACTATTACAGGGTTATCTAAAGAAGACTCAGCATAACCTAGGGTTTCAACATCACCCCCCGACATCATTATTAATTCATATGTCACCATCCCATTTTTCAGGATCCCACTCCTTTCCAATCAATGCCCTCACTTTAATGGCAGACACCATGCAACATTGAGATTTCAGTTTACGTTGTAAAGTTGCTACTCTAACAATAAGATTCTGAGTCTGATTTCAGAGATCTCAAGTCTACGGCTACAGGAAATAAGATTTTCCTTCAGGTCACTCATAGAAACGTCTACATCTGTCACACGGCGCTTAAGCTTCTCGTTTGAAGCCTAAGCCCATCCCTTTCACGCCTTAATATAGCCAGTGTATCTAACAACAACCAGCCAACATCTCTATACCTCTTATTTCCACAAAACTCTGTAAAGGTGTCAAAAACATTATCCCCCAGAGCCTGGATTCGTACAAGCAAAGCATTAGGAGACTCGAATAGTGATATTTTGACTATCTCTTTTGCCAACTCACTCCATGGATTGGGAGTGTCATTCTGATTATGGGAATCAGAGTCCTTAGTGCCTTTGAGTCCAGTCAGAGTAGCAAACCATTCATAAAAACCCATTTTTAAGATTCTGTTTCTTAAGAACCACTCCTGGTACCAAGATGTTTTAGTTAGGGTTCTCTAGAGAAACAGAATCAACAGGGAACACCCACAAATATAAAATTTATAAAGTGTCTCACGTGACCACAGGAACACAGAGTCCAAAATCCACAGGGCAGGCTGTGAAGCCGATGATTCCAATGGAGGGTCTGGACAAACTCCACAGGAGAGGCTCACCAGCCAAACCAGGAAGAGAGCCTGTCTCTTCTGAATCCTCCTTAAAAGGCTTCCAGTGATTAGATTAAGCATCACTCATTAAAGAAGACACTCCCCTTGGCTGATTACAAATGGAATCAGCTGTGGATGCAACCGACGTGCTCATGATCTAATTCTATGAAATGTCTTCATTGCAGCAGACAGGCCAGCGCTTGCCCAACCAGACAAACAGGTACCACCACTTGGCCAAGTTGACACATGAAGATGACCATGACAACACATGACAGTGTAATTAATATGTATCTTGGAGTAGGCCTGTTCGCATTTATTCTGTTTGGATTAGCTGGGCCTCTTTGACTTGCATATATACATCTTTAATAAGGGTTGGAAAGTTCTTTCCGATTATTCTACCTTTCCCAGTCTTCTCTTCTCTTCTTCCTCTGGTGCACCAACGATTCTTTCATTTGAGTGCATCTTGTTGTCCATCATTTCCCTGAGATCAACTGTATTTTTTCCATCTTTCTTGCCTTTTGTCCTTTTTTGTGCTCTAGTTCAATTGTACTATCTTCTAGCTCACTTTTTCTTCTTTCTGCTTCTTTGAATCTGCTATCCTGTGTCTCTAGTGTATTTCTAATTCGGCCTAATTGTCATAGGGCACACCAAAAGAGAGACCACACAATTTAAAACTGAAAGCCAATTTGGAGACTTCATTAGCCGGCCGGCAACTGCCTCAGAAACCTCCAAGAAGGAAGATTCAGAGAGCAGCCCCCAGAGGTTTTCAAGGTGTGCTTAAAAAGGCTAAAATCATGTTGTGGTTTTACAGTTGCTAGCAAGCAAGCATATCATAGAAGCGGAAGTATGCCGTTTGCTGTTGCCAAAACATATCCCATTCCTTCAGTTCCCTAACTTTGGTTATTGTTTAACTCTTGGGGACATTCCGCCCCAATGTTGTGGGGACTTTCCCTGCTTGGGCCTGATTGATTGCTCCTGGCCCTTCACACTAATGTATCTTCAACTTCTGTGAAATCTGCTGTTTTTCTATTTAACCTCAAGAATTTTTCTAGTGCCTTCCTGGTATCATTTATTTCTTTATAAATATCCTTGAGTAGTTGTTCCATAATCTGTGTCCCCTCTGGAATACTGGTTTGGTCATTTGGCTGGGCTATTTCCGCTTGGATCTTCATGTGCTTTGTGATTTTTCTGTTGTGTTCGGGGCATTTGTTTATCTTCATATGGTTATTTTGAAAGTTGGTTTCCTTCACTCCTCTCAAGTTTTGTATTTACTTGGTTTTTGTTGAAATTTTCCTTTTGCAATTTGTGCGTCATGCTACACCAAGTCAAGGTCCAAATCTCATGTAGGAGATAGAATTCAACTTAAGGGTCTCTTAGAAGCTAGGCGGGGTGCACAGGTCCTCCAGTGGCAGAATGGCTACCAAGCACACAGGAGACCGAGGCTCGACTCTGAGCCTATGCACACGCACACACACAAAAAAGAATGAAAACAAAAACTAGAAGAAGAAAAAAGAGTTAACATTAATAAAATAAAATAGTAATATAATAAAAATATGAAACACAAAAGCAAGAACAACAACAAAATATATCTCAATATTAGTAGGCTCCAGAATCAAAAGGAGATACCCCAGGATATACTGGGAGTGAAGTCAACCTGGTGTTCACCAAAAGGGAGAGAAAATTTAAGAGAAAAATAATAACAATAAAAATAAATGAAATGGAGTACTAACAAATAATATGTGGAGTAAAAAATAGAAAATAAAGAATAAAAATATAATATAAAATATCTAAAAATAAAAAATGAAAAGAACAATTTTATTACTCCTAATAATATGTAGAAAATATATTTTAAAGGGGAAAAAAGAATATTAAGAAAAAAATAAAGACCTAGGCAGAAGTTAGCCTGCCTGTACTTACCCCTTCTTCCCAGCAGGTGGCGACCGTGAGGCTCCTCCTCCTTCAAGCTCTACCCTCCCTGCTCGGTGCACCGACCTGCACTTACTGCGTCTGGCCAGCAGATGGCGGGCCCTAGGCTCCTTCTCCCTTCTCCCGGCCCCTCCTAGCCCAAGGACTGGAGGTCCGGTTGCTCAGAAGGCTGGCGGGTCTCTGTCAGGGGACTGGGGAGCCCACCAGCGCCTGGGATATTATCAACTGAAGCCTGGCGGCTTTTCCCGCACCTGACCGGGTGGTCACTCTCCCCACCCCGAGGCCTGCCCCGCAGTGGACGATCGCCGGCCTCCCGGCTCCCCGCAGGTGCCGTCCCCTGCGACCACGGGGTAGATATCCCCAGCAGCAGCTGTGCAGGCTGGAGCCGAGGAAGGTCAGCTCCTCCTATTGCACCCGTGCCCGTCCAATTCCTCCGATGCTCTCCTCCCCAAAACTGCCTGAAGACCCTCCTGGTTTTCTCACACCCTAGGACCCACAGTTCCAGTCATTTTCTCCTAGTAGGGGGTCTCATGCAGCCATAAAAGGAACGGAGTTCTGACATGCTTGCAGCGGGGACACCTGAAAGGCTGAGCAAAAGAAGCCAGATGCGAACAATGTGTTGAGTCTGCAAAGTAGGAAACGTCCAGAGCAGGCAAATCTATAGAGACATAAAGTAAACTGAGGCTGGGGGGGGGGGGGAGTAACTGCCGATGGCAGGTGGCTTTTCTCTGGCGTCACGAAAATGCGTCGTAACTGGAGGTGTTGTGCAACATCGCGAATGTGCTGACTGACACAAATCGTTCACTTTAAAGGGTCGATTTTGTGTTGTGTGAACTTAACCTTAATAGAATCAGGGGACAGAAGGCTCAGCCGCTGCAAAATCCCAGCAGGGCCCCTCCCCACCCCGTGCCTGGCATTCGAGGCCCTCCCAAAGCGCCCCTCCTAGGCACTGTGCTCCAACCAAGCTGTCCCCTCCTCAGCCCAGAAGCCCCCTCCTAAACCTGGGCCCTGCACAGAGGATCCCTCTGGGGAGTTCACAGATCCCGGAGGACTCTTCTGCTCTAAAGGTATCTCCGCACGTGTGCTCGGGGCTGTGGCAGGGCCGGGCTGGGTGCACAGGCGCAGGCAAGGTCACAGGCAGCAAAGGGCCCTCACCATGTGGCCCCCAGGTGCTTCACCCAGGTGGGTGCCTTAATTTGTACATTATCACAGCCTTAGAACAGTAAACTTGTAACTTATTAAATCCCCCTTTATAAAGCTGTTCGTTTCTGCCATATTGCATTTCAGCAACTTAACAAACTAATATAATTTCACTCTCCATATAGTGGTTCCCATCTGCCAACCACAAGACTGGCAGCTGTGGGGACTGCAGCCTGGGTTTCTGGTGGAGCTGCTGCTGCCAGTGAAGGCTATAGGGACCTACTCCTCCAAAGCCTAGTGGTGTGTGGTCTGATTGCTGATCACTGCTTTTGATCGGCTGTCAGATCACTGGGGGGCCAGAACTAAGAACAGCCCTTGTGTTAAATCCCATAAGGCAAAAGCCATAGCAGAGTGTTAATGAGGCAGGATGTCGTTTCTCTCTTCTCCTTCCATTACTCACTTGGGAGCAGTTTGGAAAAGTCACAAAATGACACACCTAGCACTCAACAAACACACACATACATAAAAAAAACCCTACTAATCCCAGAGAAGCAGGAGCAATAGATTACTAGAGTGATAACAGTATAGTAATCATAATGCCCAACAAAAAAATTAAGAAACACTCAAAGAAACCAGAAAGGTTCTCTCCTTCACAGAAAACAATATTTGTGAAAAAAAAACCTGAAGAAGCTCATAGATATGAGGAAATATTATTCAACTACTTTGAAATTTTTCAATGGCATAAATGAATCCATTTACAAAGAACTAAAGGAAATCAACCAAACATTGTCATACAGAAAATAGAAAAATTATAAAAAAGCAAAAACAAATTTTGGCGTTGCAAAGTACAATGACTGAATTTACTATACTGAAGGATATAGTGAAATGAGGATAATTACTCCATGCAATTTTACTTACTTTACTCCATTAACTAAAATAGAGCTCTGGTAGCTATATAATATTGGGCAAAATAGACTTCAAGTAAAAAAAATTGTTACAAGAGATACTATATATCAATGTATATATAACATATATATATAAAAGGATGCTATATATCAATAAAAGGGTCAATACAGAATGAAATAATCAAACATTTGCACACTTTTCAACAGTGCCCTGAAACACCTGATTTAGGCAAATTTGTAAAAATATTTAAAACCTATGTTAACGGGCATATAATATACAAAGAAGTAATATTAGTTTGTTAATCTGCTGGGGTGCAATGCACCAGAAATAGAATGGCTTTTAAAAAGGGAATTTAATAAGTTACAAGTTTACATCCTAAGCCTACAAAAATGTCCACACTAAGGCATCCAGGTAAAGATATCTTAATTCAAGAAAGGTTGATGGGTCCAGAACACCTGTGTCAGCTGGGAAGGCACATGGCTGGCATCTCTGGCTGCGTGGGCTCTGTCACTTCTGCTCTCCAAAGGACTGCATCCACTCTGCTCTGAGCTCTCTCTAAAATATTTCCTCTCTTAAAGGACTCCAGTAAACTATTCAAGACCCACCTGGAATGGGTGGAATCATATCTCCATCTACTTGAAAGATCGCACCCAAAATCAGGTGTGTCACATCTCCATGGAGAAAATCTAATCAAAAGTTTCCAACCTACAGTACTGAATCAGGATTAAAAGAAACAGCTGCCCCCACAAGATTGAGTCGGGATTAAAACATGGCTTTTCTGGGATACCTAACAGGTTCAAATCAGCACAGAGGTAATGTGAGATAGTAACAATGCAAAGGGAAGGATGGGGATAGATAGTCGAGTTAATCCTCAGACGAGGTCAGCAGCTGAACTAGGGTATTGCTGGTAAGGGAGAGATTCCAGGAGGCCAGTGCTGCTGGCACAAAGCCAGGAGGGCAGAGGACCTGGAAGCAGCTCTGCACAGCCAGGGGAGGTGCGGGGTCTCTATCAGCCCGCAGATCCTGGGAGGACTTTACCTTTTAACCCTGCATGTGCTGGGGAACTGCTGAAGGTCCTGGTCTCACTTAGGATTGCACAGGGTCGCTCTGGCTGGGAAACAGGGAGGTGGCAGTGGGAGCCCCGCCAAGGGGTCACTGCCACAGCAGAGGCCTGGGGAGATGCTCTGGATTCTGCATGTGTTAGAAGGTAGGGGAGCGGGGTGTCAGAGCAAGAGCAAGGGAGGTTGAAGTTGGGAGCTGGGGATGGAGCTGCGGTTGGAGAAGTGGGAGGCCTCCAGGACTCACCTGGGGCAGGTATGGCAGGTGAAGTGGTGGCAGCTCCTCCTAGCCCCTTCTGCAGCCAGAGTGCAGAAGCAGCGTGGCTGCGGCTCTGGGTGCTCACCTGCCTGGAGCTCTGGTCATGTGATCCCAGTGGGCAGTGGCAGGACACAGGGGCCGCCTCACCTGTGGGCCGCCTCACCTGTGGGCTGCAATCCTCGCCAGCATGTGCTCCTCTACAGAGCAGACAGGGGCACATGGCCCTGGAGGAAGGTGCAGGTGGGAGAAAAGGGTGAAGAGGTGGGTCTCCCATCTGCTCTGTGAGGTGCCCATCCAGGTGGCCAGTCCTCAGGGCACTGACCTCCCCTCCAGGGGCTGCCGGGGCCGCTGGAACCCCAGGCCTGAGGAAAGCACCTCTGAGCTAGACTACCTTTGCCCTGACAAACTGCCGACCTGCTCAGTTTAGGTCCACGCAGCTGTGCCGGCCTCCTGTGGGCTCCTGGGGTCCCGGGTCCAGATACATCCTCATGGGGTGAATTGGGTATTGACCAGAGGATCGTTCCAGGAAAGGTCACCGTGGGTGAAGGTGTGTGGGTGGGGACCTTCTGATATTGTTGCCTTTAAATCCTATGCTCTTCTGGGAGCCCTTTCTGGTTATGGCGCCATGGAGTGAGCCCCCAGCCAACTCCATCCCATAAGAATTCCCGAGGCAGCAGGAGAAGAGCGTCCAAGGGCCTGAGTGAGTAGGAGGTTCCGGCATCAGTGGGAAGGTATGATCTGGGATCTGGGCCCAGCAACCTGGAGAGGGGCTGAACTGGAACCTGGGGGCCCAGATGTGAGCCAGGCCAGGCCTGCACCAGCCTGCAAGTCTCCCCTGGCTCTATGGGCAGCACTTGCCTTCATGAGGTGTCTAGGAATTTTCCCGAAGGCTCTTCCAGGAAACAGTCTCCATGCTAGACCATGTTGTCCGTGCACAGAGCTTACGGACGTAGGGGATCCCCCGTTACAACCTTCCTTAAATCGTACACACTTCATGGGTACACAAAAAGGTGTACAAGGTAAGCAAGGAGAAAAACACCCGTGGAAGGGAGGGAAAGACAGTCTGTGACACTGGAGTCTCAGGTTCCCACCCTCAAAGACGTCCTGGGCAAGGCAGAGGGATCCTGACAGACCCTGCCCACCGCCCCTAACCCCTACCCCAGGCTTCCACACCAAGGGCACAGGGTTGGCAGGCCCGGCGAAGCTCTTGGATTAGTGCCCCTGCCTGGGAGCCCAGCTGCAGAACAAGGAATCCAGTACCACCCTCCCGCACAGCCAAGCCTGCTTGTGCCCAACGATGTGACCTCCGCTCTGAGAGGACACTGATGTCCACTCAGTGAGGTGTCTACTCACCTCCTGATCCTCCTGCACCTTTGTCAGTTTGCTTATTCTAGATATTTCATATTCGTGGACTCACAGTAATTATCCATTTGTGCCTGGCTGCTTTCACTTTTCATGTTTTCAAGTTTCATCCATGATGTAGTATGTCCCAGAACTTCATTCATGTTTACAGCTGAATAATACACACCATATATTATACCATGTTTTGTTATCGTTCATCTGTTGATTGATACTTGGATTGTTTCTACCTTTTGACTTTTGTGAATAATGCTGCTGTGAATATTGGTGTATAAGTATCTGTCTGAGTCACTGCTTTTAATTACTTGGGTTATATACCTAAAAGTGAAATTGTAGGCCAGTGGAAAGCCTATGCTTAAATTTTTTATCATTTTCAAACATTCTTATCACCCCAAAGGAAAACCCCTTATTCATGAGATAGTCACACCCTATTTTCCCCTTCCCAGCCCCTGGCAACCTCCAATCTGCTTTCTCTCTGTATTTCCTATTCTGGTTATTTCATATAGATGGAATCACATAGTATGTGATCTCTCTGTCTGGTATGCTTCAAGCAGCACAAATGTTTTGAGGTTCATCCACATTCCTCCTGGTAGCTAAGTAATATTCCACTAAATGGGTCAACCTCACTGTGTTTATATATTCTTCAGCTCATGGACATTTGGGCTGTTTTCACCCTCTAGCTGTGAATAGTTCTGCTATCACCATGTGTATGCAGTATTCAAGTACCTATTTTCAATTATTTTGGTAATATACTTAGGAACAGATGGCTGGTAATTCTATGCTCAACTTTGGAAGCATCACTGAACTGTTTTCCAGTGCGGTTGCCCTATTGTACATTGCCACCAACAATGTATGAGGGCTCCAATTTTTCCACGTCCTCACCAGTACTTATTATTTCCCGTTTTTCAAAAGCATGGTCATCCTAGTGGGTGTGCAGTGATATTTCATTGTGAGTTTGATTTGCATTTCCCTAATGAGTTATGATGTTGAGCATGTTTTCATGTTCTTGGTGGTCATTTGTATATCTTCTTTAGAGAAATGTAGACTTAAGTGTTTTGACAATTTTGGGGTTTTTTTTCCAAAAATAATTTTATTGAGATATGTTCATAAATCATATAATTATTCAAAGTATACAATCAATGGTTCACAGTATCATCACATGCATTCATCACCATGATCAATCTTAGAACATTTCTATTACTCCAGAAAAATAAATAAAAAGGAAAAAGAAAAACCCCATACCTGCATCCTCCCCACTTACTAACCCCTAGTATTGCACTCTACACAAATTAAAGACTTCCAATAAAGGTAAGTTAACTATGACAGTGTAGTATTGTCAGAGATAGATGTATAGATCAGTGGAATAGAATAAAACATCCAGAAGTAGAGCCATACAAACATGGGCTACTGACTTCTCTTTTTTTTTTTTTGGCTATATAGTTATACAATCGTTATTTTAAACATCAGGGCTACTGTATTACAACTCAGCAATTTCTGATATTCCTTCTAGCTATTCTAATACATCAGAAACTAAAAAGAAATATCTATATAATGACTCAGTAGTCGTAATCATTTGTTAATTCTGAATTTCTTTGTTATACCTCCTTCCTCTCATTTGATCTTTCTCTCAATCTTCAGGGATATCAAGGTAATGACCATTTTAATTTCTTCGTGCTGGAAAGGGGTGTCGACCTTATGAGGTAGAGGAATGAAACTGGCTGATGTTCTTGGAAAGACTGGTACCTCTGGGTTTCAGGGCTTATCTGGCATAGAAACAATCTGAAAACCTTAAGTTTCTGGAAAAAAAAATACTAACTAGGTAAAACATGTATAGAGACTTAGAGCCCAGGGTCCTTTGCCTATTTTTTTTTTTTTTTTTTTTGTAATTGGGGTGTTAATCTTTTTGTAAGAGTTCTTCATGGGTGCTGGATACTAAACCATTATCAGATATGATTTTCAAATATTTCCTCTCATGTAGTAAGTTCTTTTCATTAGTTTGATAATGCTCTTTGATGCACAAATGTTTTAAATGTTTCTAGTTTGTTTTTTGTTGCTCATGTTTTTGTTGTCATATTTGAGAATCCATTGCCAAATTCAAGGTCATGAAAAATTATCCCTATGTTATTGAATAAGAGTTGTATGGTTTTAGTGCTATATTTAGTCATGGATCCATTTTGAGTTAATTGTATATAGTATGAGATGTATCTGTGCTGAGTTGAAACTGTTGTGTACCCCAGAAATCTTTAATCCTGATTCAAATATTGTTGGGTGGGACCTTTTGATTAGGCGGTTTCCACAGAGATGTGTCTCTGCCCATTCTAGGTGGATCTTCATCTGCTTACTGAAGTTCTTTAAGAGGGAACCATTTGGGAAAAAGTTTCAGAGCTCACCCAGACAAAGAAGTTTGGAGATGCAGAAAGAAAACACTTCACCCCCACCCCGCCCCGGGGAAGCTGTTTGAAACTAGAGTGTGGGAGAGAAAGCTAGCAGGTGTCACCATGTGCCTTCTCAGCTGCCAGAGAGTAGCTGAACATCAACAGGCCTTTCTTGAATCAAGGTATCTTTCTCTGGCTGCCTCAGTTTGGACATTTTTATGGCCTTAGAACTGTAAACTTGAAACTTAATAAATTCCCCTTATAAAAACCAACCCA
Source organism: Myrmecophaga tridactyla (assembly GCA_004026745.1). Classification (NCBI taxonomy): domain Eukaryota; kingdom Metazoa; phylum Chordata; class Mammalia; order Pilosa; family Myrmecophagidae; genus Myrmecophaga; species Myrmecophaga tridactyla. The sequence goes on from PVIY010015088.1 coordinate 17,943, forward strand.
GGGTGGGCCATGGTGGCTCAGCAAGCAGAGTTCTTGCCTGCCATGTCGGAGACCTGGGTTGGATTCCCAGTGCCTGCCCATGGGGAAAAAAAAGCCAACCCATTTCAGGTTTATTGCAATTCCAGCAGCATTAACAAACTAAAACACAGAACAGGGTCCAATTTCATTCTTATGCCTGTGGATATTGAGTTTTCCCAGCACTATTTGTTGAAGAGACTATTCTTTCTCCATTGAATGGTTTTGCAACCTTCTTGTATTAGTCAGCGTTCTCTAAACAGAACCAGCAGGAGATATTTGTAAATATGAGATTTATAAAGGTGTCTAATGCAACCGAGGGAATGGGAGAGTCCAAAATTCATAGGGCAGTCTGTAAAGCTGGCAGCTCCGATGAAGGGTCTGGATGAACTCCATAGGAGAGGCTTGCTGATTGAAGAAGCAGTGAGAGTCTCTCTTCTTCCTTAAAAGTCTTCAACTGACTGGATTATCTTGTTGATGGGAGACATTCCTTAGTTGACTGTGGATGTAATCAGCCACAGATGCAATCAACTGACTTATGATTTAATAGATCAGCCTTCCAGTTTATCAACCAGCCATGAAACATCCTTGCAGCAATGATCAGGCCAGTGCTTGCCTGACCACACAACTGGGCATCATCACTTGGCCAAGTTGACACCAGAACCTAACCATCACATCCCTATCAAAATTTAACTGACCATAGATGTGTGTGTTTATATATATATATATAGAAACAGTATCAATCCTTAATGCCACTACCATACTGTCTTGATTCCTGATGCTTTGTAATAAATTTGGAATCAGGAACTATGAATCCTCCTTTTTTTTTTCAGGGCTGTTTTAGATATTCTGGACCCCTAAGATTTCATATAAATTTGGGGATCAGCATTACCATTTCTGCAAATGAGGCCACTGGAATTTTGACAGGGTGCACACTGACCATGTAGATCACTACGGGTAATACTGCTATTTTAACAATATTAAGTCTTCAAATCCATGGACATGAACGTTTTGCCATTATTTATTAGGCCTTCTTTAATTTCTTTCAGCAATGTTTTGTCATTTTCAGTGTACGAATCTTTCACATCATTGCTTAAATTTACTCCCAGGTATTTTAGTCTTGTAGAGGCTATTTTAAATGGAATTATTTCCTTAATTTCCTTTTGGGATTGTTCACTATTGGTGTGAAAAAAAAACACAACTGACTTTTGTGAATTGACTTTGTACCCCCCACAACTTAGCTGCATTCATTTATTAGCTCTTGTTTTTTGTAGATTCTTTGGGATTTTCTCTGTAGAGGATCAAGTCATTAGTAAGTAAGATAATTTTACTTCCTTTTCAATTTGGATGCCTTTTGTTTTTCTTGCCTAATTGCTCTTGATAGTTGTGCCAGTTTGAAATCTGTTGTGGACCCCAGAAAAGCCATATCCTTTAATCCTCACTCAGTATTACTGGGTGGGAGCTTTTTGACTGTTCCTCTGGACATCACTCACCCAATTATAGGTGGTAACTTTTGATTAGATGGTTTCCATGGAGATGTGTCTCCACCCATTCAAGGTGGAGTTGCTTACTGGAGCCCTTTAAGAGGGAACCATTTTGGAAAAAGCTTTAGAGGTCACACAGCCAGAGACCTGTGGAGATAAAGAAGCAAAATGCCCTGGGGAACTTCATGAAACAAGAAGCCCAGAGAGAAAACTAACAGACTTCACCATGTGCCTTTCCAGATGCGAGAGAAACCCCAAACTTCATTGGCCTTTCTTGAGTGAAGGAAACCTCCCGCTGGTGTCTTAATTTGGACATTTGCATAGCCTTGCCTTAATTTGGACATTTTCACAGCCTTAGAACTGTAAACTTGCAAACAAGAGTACTTCCAGGACAATGTTGAATAGCAACGGTCTTTGACTTGGTGTTTATGACTAGACATAAAAACAATCATTTATAATGCTAAACTAGTGAACTCATCAGGATAACATAATCAGAAACCATGAAAGTTAGAAAACCAGAAAAGCTGACAGAAAAGTCTTATCAACCTTGAATTCTGTATGATGCAAAAATATTTAAGAATGAAGGCAAAATAAAGAAAATGTCAGCTGAAGGAAAACTAAAATAATTTGCCACTAGTCAACCAGCTCTAAAGGAAATAAGTGTTGGTAAAGATGCAGAAAAATCGGAACTCTTGCCCATAGCTGGTAGGAATGTAAAGTGCTACAACCACTGTGGAAAACAGGTAGGTGGTTCCTCAAAAAGTTAAATACAGAATTACCATAAGGCCTAGCAATCCAGGTACATACCCAAAGAATTGAAAGCAGGAATTCAAACAAATACTTGTTCGCCAATGCTTATATCAGCATTATTCACAATAGCTAAAAGGTGGAAACAACTCAAGTGTCCATCAACAGACAAACAGGTAAACAAAATTATTATACATGTGATGGAATACTATGCAGCTACAAAAATGAAGTTCTGATACATACTACAATATGGATGAAATTTGAAAACATGCTAAAGAAGCCAGATACAAATGGGCAAATATTGTATTAGTCCACTTATATGAAATATCCAGAACGAGCAACTTCACAGAGACAGAAAGTAAATTAGAGGTTGTCAGAGAGAGGGAGAAAGTCTTGGTAATGGATGGGGTGATGCTAACACAGCATCGTGAACCTGCTCCAGCCTCATCTCGGACACCTGGCAGCTCCCAGATATACGTGAACCTGCATGTGGAGACTTGGAAAGTTTCCTGGGCATCAGCATGGGCCAGCACAGATCCCCAACTCCAAAGGGCAGGCTCCGTAGCTGAGCAGGACCATCGGGAAGGGAACATAAGGTGGAGCTCATCCCAAGCCTGACCCTAATCGACATCATCACCCTCACCCCTGAACCCGAACCCTTAGACCACTACTTTATCCTTAACCTCCTAACCCTAAATCCGGGAATAATAAAGCTGTTTGCTCTTTGTATCTCATCAAATTTGCCCCTTCCATCAATTTGCTTCACCATTTATTGCTTTCATGTAAATTTGGGAAATCAGGAGTTTCCTCTTCAACACTGGTATATAGCTTAGCAAATAAGATAAAAATTGATCAAATAACTAAACGAAATTATTGGAGCAAATACTCAAATTGTGCTGCCACTTAAAATGTTATCATTGTCATCATTTTTTTTAATTCTCAAATAATATATAGGAAAATTGTGTCTAAAAACCAAACACACTCTTCAAATTACTATAGGGGTTCTTAGAGCTAGGTGCCTTTCAATTTGCTGATTCCAAGGTCATATTTATTAATTAGAAATAACTTCCCAAGTCAACTATAAATGATAGACAATTAAAACAAGTATAAAAGGAAAACACATCTTAAAGAAAAAAAAGGTTCATTTTTAAAAATTTTGAAATGAATGTAGTCAAGAGGTCAAATTACCACACAGGAAACAGAAGCAATGCCAAGTAAGCTAAAATGTCTTCATCTTTATTGATATATTTTGTATTTATACATGTCATTAAAAACCATGTTTCAAATTCCCTGCATTAAACCTCTGAAAATTCCAGACTGGCAAAAGTATTTTTACATATACATTTGATTTTGGCATTACATATCTAATATTTATAAATTTGAAATTTGTTTTCACAAGTCTATGGCTTTACTACTTTTCAAGACAAAAGTCACATAATATTAAAATAAAGACTACTCAAAATATGAGAGTAATCAATAGTCAAGAATGTGGTTTACAATATATCTCATCAAGGAGCTTGCAGCGAATACAGATTATTATAATTTATCTGTCTGAAAACAGAAAACAGTGTATTATACTGAACTCTGGTGAAAGGTGCTTAAGCACAGGAAAACTTCCTTATATTAACCCTTTATTTTTACAAGATAAACTCCAAACTGTTTCACATATATATATTACATCTCTCTATATTTTTAACTAATTCTGATTTTGAAAAAACCACAAATTGATAACATGTAAATATAAATGCTAGGAAAGGTTTAACATATACTGGGAAAAACGTCCTATACATTGTAAAGTTTTTACAATCTAACATAAAGGCAAATGTGGCAAAAAGAAAAACTGTGAAACTACCTAATATAACAGATTTCATAGATACCATTCATTCAGTTATGTCCAAATATTTTCATGTAACTAGACGTCTCAACAGAATAACGTCGACAAGTATCTGCAAACTATGAAGTGTTAGCAAGTAAACTTAAACCAAGCGTTTCTCTTGGAAAGAATGACACAACATTCAGATAAAAAGCAGCTAAAACTTGAACTTTATATAAAATAGTTTCTATATTCCCGGTGCCTGCCCATGCAAAAAAAAAAAAAAAGTTTCTATTTACACATCTAGGACAACATACATGCTTTCCCTGCTCTGCATGTAGATTGTATTACATGATGAAAATGATTCAGTTACAGAAAACAGAAGGGGTTCAAAATAACCAGAGTTCAGCTACTGAAGCCAGAGACAATGAACCCCAGCAACTCCCAAGGTGCTGAAATCTGGCTATCAACTCCTACACAGCATTACGAGAGTTAAAGTTCACTCTTAATATTTTAACCTATTTTTTTTCTTTGGGTGGAAAAAAAAAGCTTTTAAAAGAACCAATCTTTTGGAACAAGCAATATAATTTCAAAACACTCTGCCATCTGACTTGTGTGAGTGCTGTCATTTCTTCCTGATGCACAAGTTGAGAGAGAAGTTCTGGCTGTCACAGTGCAACTGTTTCAGTGCAATGGAGCTCCTCAGATACATATTTCATTTTAAGAAGAATTACAAAACTAATACATCTTTTTTTCTCCAGAATTATAAAAAGTAAAATCTATGGATAAGGACTCTAATGTGGTTACAGAAAAATAGCAAATTGAAGTCCATGAAGCACAGGCTGTCTGGTCCCCGGTTAGTTCCCCACAACCTTAACACTTTCCACCTGTTCTGAGAAACGAAGCCCTTAATGGTCTTTAATGTTGGGTATATAATCACACCTTCTATTAGAGTAAAAATAATTTAGCTTCTTACACACACACACACACACACACACACACACACACACACAAAACTTGTTTCATCTTAGGGATTACTTGACAGTGGTTTTTTTAAAAGTAACAAAAGGTGCCAGGAAAAAAATATCCTTGGGAGTCTTTTGAATTACAGAAATAATCTGATAGTTTGAGAATTTCATTCCTCCTCCCCCATCATAATTTTTCTCTTAAAAATTACATCTGACAACTCACATAAGATTTAATTAATTTAATTAAAATAAGGGAAGGCTTTTCAAAATGTTTCCCATTTTAGAAAACTAAAAAGTTTAGTGAAACTCAATGCCAGTAACAAAGAGGCCAGATAACATAAAATTCAAACTTGGACATAGTGTATTACATCCAGAAAATATTTTATACACTTACAAACTGTGCTTTCTTTCACATATTGTAAGTAAAACCATTTGTTACTGTTTTCATTTTAAATGCACAGTATGTGTATCCTATATGAGAAGTCGTCATCAGGCAGTCTTTAGAGTCAGTGTTTCATCCCAGGTGAATATAAAGACTCTTCTGTGGGAGATTCTCACCTCTTTGTGAAAACATTCTTCTATTTAGCTTACATTTGTCAGATTATTTTTAAGGAAATCATACTATTGGATGAAAATTTTATAGGACAACCAAGAATAAACTAGAAAAAGACGACAAGCTGACGAGCATAGTAATTCCCTTCTCTATCTTCTCTGTGCAGGTGGTACAGGTGTCATACTCCGGCAATCCCCTCTTCCCCATTTGCCCTTTTCAAACAGGCAACTTATTTTTCTCTATAATATAGCAGGTAATATTTCAGGGGATCTGGCAGAGGGAGGCTCAGAACCTTCTCACGAAGAAAGTTCACCGGGGGGTCTGGCTTGGTTTCGGCGTGGGTCTTCCCGTCTTCATCCCGCCGTTCTTCTTCAGGGTCTTCGCAGTTATTGTCGTCAGAGGGGTTGGAAATTCGACTAGCAAAGACCTCTTTGTCCAAAAAGACAATAGTTTCCATTCGACGGTGGCGAACTCGCCTTCGTTTAAACCTGGGAGTATTCTTGAGTCCATTTCCGCTTTTATTCATTGTTTCCTGGTGGATTATCTTCTTAATAGTACCCCGGATAGCAATGCGAGCTAAATCCTGCAGGCTGCGAACGGCCAGCGGTGCTACAATACACAAGAACAATATGTGGTTATGCTCCACTGCATCCTGGTGGTGACGATGAGACAAAGCAGAAACATCTAAACGTTATAAAACTGTTTCAATTCACTGGTGTATTTACAAACATGTTACAATACAGGAGTAAACTAAGCAAATACCAATGAGGGCTCAAATTTGCACTCACACGGTACTTAAAAGATATTTCCAAATGCACTAACCCTTAACTTTAAACAGGAAAAGCAAGCAATATTGCTTGGCTAATCCTTTAGTGGCTGACAAACTGAGGTTAATGTTCTGTTTTTGTTTCTGAACAGCCTGGTTTCCTTACTCTATTTGTAACAATCATTCATGTGTTACATGTCATCCAGTAGTAACAGAGTATGTCCCTAACATTCTTTTATCTTTTTAAAAATATCATAGTAATTTGCAAATTAAATATTTGTTCTTTTTATGTAAGGAAAGAAGAGCAAACCCTAAACATTCTGAGGAGCAAAGATCCTGAGGCACACCAAGGAGACAAAACATGGCAATTAAAAGAGAGCTCACAATTTAATGCAGGCACTACAAATATGGCAATTAAACGGCTTTTCTCAAAGGGAAACTGCCGTGTGGTCACATGTTGAACATGAGTATCACTGCTCCCCTGTAGCACCTGAAAGGGAAAGGTCTTGTGCTGTATACAAGGTATCACCTCTGGGAGACTCCAGCACACCTGTGCCCCCTGGCTCCTTCAGAGCACTGACCACTCTCCCCCTCCCCATTATCCACACCAACCCTACTCTCCTGTCTCCTGTCTCTGAGGACAAGCTGTCCCTGCTCCTTCCCTGAGATTCACTCCACCCTGTTCCACTGAAATCCTCCTCAAAAAAATGTCACCGTGCAGGGGCCTGGCCCTCTCCCACTCCACGTCAGGTCAGTGATCCCTGCCTAAATCACAGCCCCTCCTCTGACCTCACTTTCCTAATCTCTCTACCACCTAGCCTATGGGTGTCCCCCAGGCCTCACTTTCCACCCTTTCCCCTCCCCACATCCCTGCAGCTTCCAATGACACATACAAGCCAGGGAGTCCCGAGTGCCTCGCCACTGCGCTGAGCCTTTCACAGACCGGCACCACAATAGGCAATGTGGTAACTCAGGCTCTCACTTCCTTCCTCAGAATAGGCCACATTTGCTCCTGAGTCCTTTCCATTTAGTGGCAAATTTCAATAGCTCCTAACTATCTCCTTTTCTCCAGTCTTTCACTCCTTCATCCAATTTGAGGAGCCCCTGTCTATGCTAACACATCTCCACTATGTATTTTCACCTGCATGGTTTTACTGATTCTACTGTCTTCACCAACACATTTGGCTATTCTGAGAAACTCTTGCCTGGGAAGATAAAAGTTACAAATGACTCTGCTGTTATTTTCAGGAACCCTGAATAGTATTAAATGACTGTTTATTATCCAAGATTTGGGCTCTGAAACCCTCACCTTGAACAAGCATCACTATGTCCACCATGTCAGGATTCTTATCCAATCCTAATCAATCCCTTGCACTGAAAGACTTGCCTTAAACCAGACTGCACCAGCCATCAAAACAACAACAATAAAAATACCCTCATAGCCTGTCTTGATCAAGAGGGCAAAGTGAGATGCTTCAGGGCTACATGCCCCCACAGAACTGACAGAAGCGTCTTTCTTAAAACTCCAGGGAGGAGTTAAAGGAAGGCAGGAACAGGGTGAGTGCCAAATCAAGAAAATAGCTATTTAAAGCAGTAGCCTCTGCAGGTGCCCTGGCTGGCCACTCACCGGTCTCTCACTAGCTTGGCGTGGAGCCGGCCACATACCCAGTGTGGATCCCTGATCCCAGTCTGGAGGGAGCAGAGTGGTTCTCGTGCACTTGCCAGGAGCACATATATCCGGCCCACTCTGTCTAGTGATGGCCTGAGGGACTTGCCTGTCCAAGTCCAAGTCTCCAGGCTCACAGAGCTCTACAGAATGCTTCGGGGTAGCAGCAAAGTCGTGTTGCCTGGGGCAAGAGATTGCTGGCTGTAGGACATACAGTGTAGTATGTGGGACCGTGAGGAAACTATTTTGTAGGTAAAAAGGGACATCAGGAACTGTGTGAAAAGGAGGAGTTCCTAGGGCCAACATGTGCATGCCCATGACAAGAGACAGATGCAGAAAGGATGAGGGAGGCCCCATGCTTTGGAGCTATTCTCTAAACTCAGGGATGGATAAGCCCTGAAGGACAGCACTAGTACCAGTCAATCAGCAAAGACTGGGAAAAGTATTTTCTTTTTCCCCTATTTTCCTTTCATTTTTCTTTCTTATTTTTTGTTACTGCCTGGCATTCAAGGAAAACTGTCACAACACTGGCTGGATACAAGCTTAAGAAACAGACATTGGCAGTGATACACACATTAAAATATCAAAATGTCCAGGTCTCAACAAAAGGTTACAAAACATACAAAGAAAAGTGAAGTGATGGCCCAGGCAAAGGAGAAGATTAAGGCACTATAAATCATCAATGAAGAGGCCCAGAAATGTACATGCCAGTCAAGACTTTTTAAAAATGGTCCTAAGTATGCTCAAAGAGCTAAAGCAAAACATGGACAAAGAACTAAAGGAAACAGGAAAACGACAGGGGAACACAAAGAGATGTCACTACAGAGATGGAAATTATGAAAAGGAATCAAACAGAGCTGAAGACCATAGTACCAGAAATTTTAAAATTCCCTAAAGGGGTTCAAGAAAAGATTAGAGCCAGCAGAAGAAAGAACTTGGAGATAAGACAATTGAAATCATTCTGTTTGAGGAGCAGAAACAAGAAAAGAATGAAGAAAAGCGAACAGAGCCTGAAGAGCCTGGGGGGCAGCATCAAGTACACCAATATATGAACTGTGGGAGTCCCAAAGGAAGAGAGAAAGTGCAGAGAGATACTCAAAGAAATAACAGCTGAAAACTTCCAAAATTTAACAAAAGACATGAATATACACATTCAAGACACTCAATGAACTCTAGATAGGATAAATCAAAACAGACCTACACCATGGCATACTTTCATCAAACTGTCAACTGCCAAAGGTAAAGAGAGAATTCGGAAAGCAACACGTCACATACAAGGGAGCCTCGCTAAGATAAAATGTTGCTTTCTCATAGGAAACCATGGAAGCAAGAAGACAACAGGATGACATATCTGAAGTGCTCAAAGTAAAAAAATTACAAACTAAGAATTCTGGCAAATCTGTTTTTCAAAAACAAGGAAGCGAGTAAGACAACCACAGGTAACAAGACCTATAAATGTCCTGCTATACCTCACCTTCTGAAACTCTGCTGCAATACCTGCATGGGGATGGTCTTCCTTACACAGGCGGCAATCACCTCAGCTTGCATATCAAGAGCTTATTCTGGTGTGAGTTTTAGGAAGCAGTCCTTTAACAAATTCATTCTCACCCTACCACCAGAGTTATCCAAAATTCAGACATGCCATATCTTTGATTTAGAACATCTAACTGCAAGGATTGTGGGAAGATGGCAGAGTGGGAAGCTCCAGGAATCAGTCCCTCCACCAGAACAACTATTAAACAGGCAGGAACTGTCTGAATCAACTATTTCGAAACCTAAGAATCCAGTTGGACACTGCTCTCTCCGTGTGGCAGTCACCAGCACCCATTCCCCACTCTCATGGTAGTCTACATGAGATACCCTGCTGGAGCCAGAAAGGGACATAAAAATCCACTTCCCCAAGATCTGGGAGGGCACAGGCTGACTGCTGACCATGGCTTTAGATTAGCTACTTTGGACCACTAGGGCTTGGCCCTGAGGGCAGCCACTGTTCCAACCCACCCTGGAAAGAGGTGGCAAGGAGACTTAAAGAAGCTCTGCTTCCTCAGAGCTGCAGAAGACAACCGAAGGCTGCATTTGCTGGACAGGTCAAGAAAGCACAGCTGTGGGGAGCCACGGAAGAAGTTTCTGGCACCCTTCCTGGCCAGTCTATATCCCCTTTCCAGAACAGCCTGGAGCTGGCCTGCACTCTCTTTGTAGAACCCTGCTCTATTCTGGATGGGAAAGACTAACTTGGAAACTATTCTCCTCTCCCCTCCCAGAATTTGCCCTCCAGGCAAAGGCAGCTTGACACAAGGAAACCAGTGTAAGAACCAATGGAGGCCAGAGGGAAAGGCCGACCTACTTTAAATTCAGCAGTGGAACCCCCAGGAGAGGGAGCAGGTCTGTCTCCTGTGAAGTGGAGAGGGCATTCCAACTCCTACAAACAAGGGAACTCCTAAGCCACTAGCACAGGCTCAGGACAAGAAACAGACCCAGAAAAGGCAGGGAGGACCCTGTACTTGGCATTTCCCTTGGGGAGACCTTCCTGATAGGAGGGCCAATACTCAAGAAAATCTCTGTTATATCACCAGTTGGTTACATTCTCAAGAAACAGACATCTTAGGGAATAAATTCCAGAGTTAACATTTTGAAATATTAAAACATGCAGTGAACAACAAAAGAGTACAAGACAGATAAGAAAATATATGAAGCAAATATGAACAGAACTTAGGGGAGAAAGTGACTGTTCTACATTAATAGTAGGATTTAATACACCATTTTATATAATGGATAGAACATCTAGACAGAAGATTACTAAGGAAATAGAACAATTGAACAATACTTTGAACCAACGAGACCTAACTGACATGTACAGGCTCCAGAGCACCACAATAAAGTGAATATTGCAATAAGTCACGTGAATTCTTTTGGTTTCCCATTCTATATAAAAGTTATATTTCCACTATACTGTAGTTTATTAAGTATGCAATAGCATTATGTCTAAAAAAAACAATGTACATACCTTAATTAAAAAATACTGCATTGCTAAAAAATGCTAACCATTATCTGAGCCTTCAGCAAGTTGTAATCTTTTCACTGATGGAGGATCTTGACTCCATGTTGATGGCTGCTTATTGATCAGGGTGAAGGTTCCTGAAGGCTGGAGTGGCTGTGGCAATTTCTAAAATAAGACAACAATGAAGTTTGCCCCATCAATTGACTTTTCCTTTCATGACAAATTTCTCTGTAGCATGCGATGTTCTTTAATAGCATTTTACCCACAGGAGAACTTCTTTCAAAATTGGAGTCAATCCTTTCAAACCCTGCCACTGCTTTATCAACTAAGTTTATATAATATTCTAAGTGCTTTGTTGTCATTTCAACAATGTTCACAGCATCTTCACCAAGCGTAGATTCCATTTCAATAAATCACGTTCTTTGTTCATCCATGAAAAGCAACTTCTCATCTGTTAAAGTATTATCATGAGATTGCAGTAATTCAGTCACATCTTCAGGCTCTATTTCTACTTCTAGTTCTCTTACTATTTCCACTACATCTTCAGTTACTTCCTCCACTAAAGTCTTGAACCTCTCAAAGTCACCCATGAGGGTTGGAATCAACTTCTTCCACACTCCTGTTAATGCTGATATTTTGACCTCCTCCCATGAACCACGAATGTTCTTAATGGTATCTAGAATGGTGAATCCTTTCCAGGTTTTCAATTTACTTTGCCCAGATCCATCAGAGGAATCACTATCTATGACAGCTATAGCCTTACAAACTTTATTTCTTAATAAGACTTGAAAGTTGAAATGACTCCTTGATCTATGGACGACAAAACGGATGTTTTGTGTTAGGAGGCATAAAAACAACATTAATCTCGTTGCACCTCTCCATCAGAGCTCTTGGGTGACCAGATGTATTGCTAATGAGCAGTGATATTTTGAAAGGAATCTGTTTTTCTGAGCCGTAGGTCTCAACAGTGGGCTTAGAATGATAAGTAAACCAGGTTGTAAACAGATGTGCTGTCATCCAGGCTTTGTTGTTCCATTTATAGGCAGAGTAGATTTAGCATAATTCTTAAGGGCCCTAGGATTTTCAGAATACTAAATGAACACTGGCTTTAACTTAAAGTTACCAGCTGCATTAGCCCCTAACAAGAGGGTCAATCTGTCCTTTGAAGTTTTGAAGCCAGTCACTGACTTCTCTCTAGGGATGAAAATCCTAGATGGCATCTTCTTCCAATACAAGGCTATTTTGTCTACACTGAAACTGAAAAATCTATCACTTAGTGTAGCCAACTTCATCAATTTTCTTAAGCTAGATCTTCTGGATAACTTGTTGCTTCACCTTGTACTTAAGGAAATAGCATCGTAGCTTCCTTACCTCTCTCAGCCTTCAGAGAGCTGAAGATAGCGCCTTACTCTGGATTAGGTTCTGGTTTAAGGGAATATTGTGGCTATTTGATCTTCTATCCAGACTACCAAAACTTTCTCCATATCAGCAGTGAGCCTGTTTCACTTTCTTAACAGTCATGTGTTTAATGGGGTAGCACTTTTAATTTCCTTCAAGAACTTTTACTTTGCATTCACAACTTGGCTAACTTTCTGATGCAAGAGACCTGACTTGTGGCCGGTCTTAGCTTTTGATGCATTCCTCACTAAGCTTCAACAAGAGCTAATATAGCTTTTGATTTAAAGTAAGACGTGAAACTTTTTCTTTCTCTTGAACACTTAGAGGCCACTGTGGGTTATTAATTAGCCTAACTTCAATATTGCTGTGTTTCAGGAAATAAGGAGCCCCAAGTACAGGGAGAAAGACAAGGTTAACAGCCAGCTGGTGGAACACATACAATATTTATCCATTAAGTTCACCATCTTATATGGGCACAGTTTGTAGCACTCCAAAGTAATTACAATAGTAGCATTTAAAAAAAAATCACAGGTTACCATAATAAAAAAGTTTGAGATATTACAAACATTACCAAAATGCAACACTGAGACACAAAGTGAGTACATGCTGTTGGAAAAAATGGTGCCAAGAGACCTGCTCTACACAGGACTGCCATTAATCTTTGATTTCTAAAAATCATACTATCCGTGAAGCACCATAAAACAAGGTATACCTACTTAGAACACTTCACCCAACAACAACATAATATATATTCTTTTTAGTACATATGGAGTATTCTCTAGGATAAACCACATCTTAGGTAACAAAAGTAAGTCTCAATAAAGTAAAAACTATTGAACTCATATAATGTATCTTCTCTGACCACAATGGAAAGAAACTGGAAACCACAAACAGGGAGAAATGGGAAATTCACAAATATGTGGAAATTAAGCCATAAACTCTTAAACAATCAATGGGTTAAAGAATAAACCACAAGGGAAATTAGGAAATAATTGAGATGAATGAAATGAAAATACAACATACCAAAACTTTTGGGATGCAGCTAAGTCAGTGCTTAAGTGGGACATTTTTTTATCTAAATAAAATTTAAAAAGAAGAAAGATCACAAATCAATAACCTAACTTCATAACTAAAGAAACTAGAACAAGAGTAAACTAAAACCAAAGTCAGTAAAGGAGGAAAATAGTTAACATTAGAGATCAATTAAATAACTAGAAAAACATAAAAAGCACCAATAAAACAAGGGGGTGTGAGGGTATTTCAGTGGTAGAATTCTCACCTGCCATGTGGGAGACCCAGGTTTGATTCCCAGCCTATGCACTTCCCAAACAAACAAAAAACCAAACCAAACAAAAATTCAACAAATGGTGCTGCAATAAGGGGATATTCACATGGAAAAATAATGAAATGTGACCCCCACTATACAGCATACAAAAGAAAAAAAAAGAATAAATAAAACAAAAAGTTGACTCTTTAAAAAGATCAATAAAATTGACAAACCTGACAAAGAAAAAGAGAGGACACAATAGTTAAAATCAGAAATGAAAAGGGAGGCATTACTACCAACCTCACTGAAAAGAAAAAGACATAAGGATACTCTGATCAACTGTATGCCACCAAATTAGATAACCTAGATGAAATGGACACATTCCTAGAAACACATAAACCCCTTATACTGGCTCAAGAAACAGATCTCGGGGCCACGGTGGCTCAGTGGCAAGAACACTTGCCTGCCATGCCAGAGGACCCTGGTTCGATTCCCGGTGCCTGCCCATGTAAAAAAAAAAAGAAAGAAAGAAACAGATCTCAACAAACCAATAACTAATAAAGAGATTGAATGAAAAACCTCCCAACAAAGAAAAGCCCAGGACCAGATGGCTTCATAGGGAAAATTTACCAAACATTTCAAGAAGAATTAACACCAATCCTGCTCAAATTCTTCCAAAAAACTGAGAAGGGAACACTCCCTAATTCATTCTATGAGGCCAACATCACATTACCTTCAAACCAAAAAACATATAAAGAAACCATAAGAAAAGTGTAGACCAATATCTCTCTTATGAATATAGACACAAAAATCCTCAACAAAATACTAGCAAACTGAATTCAACAGCACGTTAAAAAAATTATACACCATGATCAAGTAGATTTTATTCCAGGTTTGCAAGGCTGGTTCAACATAATAAAATCAATTAATGCAATATACCACATTAATGGACCAAAAGAAAAAAAAAAAACACACGCTCATCTCAACTGATACAGAAAAGGCATTTGACAAATCCACCACTTCTTGATAAAATCACTTAGAAAACTAGGAATAGAAAGAAACTTCCTCAAAATGTAAAGGGCATATGTGAAAAACCTACAGCTAACATCACACTTAATGCTGATGGACTGAAAGCTTTCTCTTTAAGATCAGAAACAAGAAAAGGATGCCCAATGTCATCACTTTTTTTTTGGGGGGGGGTAGGGGTACATGGTCCAGGAATTGAACCCAGGTCTCCCTCATGGAAGGCAAGAATTCTACCACTGAACCACCCATGCACCCCCAATGTCACCATTTTTATTCACCATCATATTGGAAGTTCTTGCTGGAGAAATTAGGCAAGAAAAAGAAATAAAAGGCATCCAAATTGGAAATGAAGGAGTAAAATTTTCCCTATTTGCACATGACATAATCCTATATACAAAAATTCCTGAAACATCCACAACAAAACTCCTAGAGCTAATAAATGACTTTGGCAAAGTAGAGGGGTACAAGATCAACACCCCAAAACCAGTAATGCTTCTATACATTATCAAAGAACAATGAGAAGAAGAAATTAAGGAAAAAAATTCCATTAACAATAGCAACCAAAAGAATTAAGTATCTAACCTAGGCTGTAAAGGACTTGTACACAGAAAACTATAAAACATTGCTAAAATAAATCTAAAAAGACCTGAATAAACAGGACATTCCATGTTCATGTATCAGAAGAATTAAATATTAAAATGTTAATTCTACCCAAAGTGACTTAAAGATTTAATGCAATCACAACAAAAATTCTAACAACCTTCTCCGCAGAAATAGAAAAGCCAATAATCAAATTTATATGGAAGGGTAAGGGGCCCCAAATAGCCAAAGGCATCCACAGAAAACAAAACAGCATGGTACTGGCACCAAGACAGACATATAGACCAATGGCATCAAACTGAAAGCTCAGAATTCAACCTTTATGTTTATGGTGAACTGATTTTTGACAAGGTGGCAAAGACTACTCAATTTGGAAAAAAAATAGTCTCTTCAACAAACGGTACTGGGAAAACTGGATCTCCATTTGCAAAAGAATGGAAGAGGACCCTTTTTCACACCATATCAACTCAAAATGGACCAAAGATCTAAATATAAGAGCCAGAACCCTCAAACTCCTAGATGAAAATATAGGGAAACATGATTAGAATCTTGTGTATTAGGCAATGGTTTCTCAGAGTTTACATCCAAAGTGCAAGGAACAAAAGAAAAAAAAATAGATAAATGGACCTCATTAAAATTAAAAACTTTTGATTCTCAAAAATGATTTCAGGGTGGTGCAACAGTGGCTCAGTGGCAGAATTCCCACCTGCAATGCCAGTGACCTGGGTTCAATTCCCAGAGCCTGCCCATGGCAAAAAAAAAAAAAAGATTTCATCATGAAAACAAATTGACAACCTACATAATGGGAGAAAATATTTGGAAATTACATATCTGATAAGGGTTTAATATACAGAATATATAAAAAAATCCTACAACTCAACAACAAAAAGACAAACAAACCAATTTAAAAATGGGCAAAAGATGTGAATAGACATTTCTCCAAAGAGGATACACAAATAGCCAAAGAGCACATGAAAAGATACTCAACATCACTAGCCATTAGGGAAATGTAACTCAAAACCACAATGAGATACCATTTCACAACCACTAGAATAGCTACTATTAAAAAAGTGTTGTACAGGATGCAGAAAAATAGGAACATTCATTCATTGCTAGTGCAAATGTAAAATGGTGCAGCCACTGTGGAAGACTATTGGGCAGTTCCTCAGAAAGTTATGTGTAGAATTTAACATATGACCCAGCAATACCCACTTAAAGGTATATACCCAAACGAACTGAAAGCAGGGACTCAAACAGATATTTGGGCTTTATTCACAATTGCTAAAAGATGGAAGCAATCCCTGGGTTCCATCAATTGATGAATGGATAAATAAAATATGACATAAACACAATGGAATAGTATTCAGCTGTAAGAAGGAATGAAGTTCTGATACATGTGACAACATGTGTGAACCTTGAAGACATCATGTGGAAATGATGAAATACACCAGACACAAGAGGACAAATAGTGTTTGAGTGCACTGATAAGCAATAGTTAGAACAAGAAAACTCATAAGAGTCAAAATCTAGAATACAGGATACCAAGGAATGGGGTGGGAGTAGAAAATACGGAGTTAAGGCTTACACTGTACAAAGTTTCTGTGTGGGATGATGGAAAAGTTGTGGTGATGGATGGTGGTGGAAGCACGACACTGTGAATGTAATTAACAGCACTGAATTATATATTTGAATGTGGTTAAAAGGGGAAATGTTAGGGAGTATATATGGTATTAGAAGAAAAATTTTTTTAAATCCACGGAACTGCACAACACATACAGTGAACCTTAAGTTAAACCATGAACTGTGATAATACAATTATAAAAATGTGCTTTTATTAATTGGAACAAATGTTCCACACCAATGCAAGGTGTTAATAATGGAGTGGAATATGGGAATCCTATTTTTTAAGAATGATTGTTCTGTAACCTACAACTTCTCTAATAAAAAAAAAAAAAATCAAAAACATGTGAATGCTCTCCACAGCCTACATGATAAACTTGGCTCTAACCTAATTTCTCCACATACCCCTTCTCTGGCCACACAAGGGAGAATAAGCATTTTGAAAGTCTCCATGGCACTGATACTATTCCTCTGCCAGAAAGTCCTTTCTCTTTCTTCTCTCTTTAGGGAATTCTTTCACCCTTGAAGACCAAGCATAGACATCATAGCCTCTGTCAAACTGCTAAGCCCTCTTTGTATATACTATTGTTGCTTGTTAGCAGATTTCAAGGGCCATGTCTATTTCATACAATCCACACTTAGCAGAGACCAAGGCAAAGTTTAACTATTTGTTAAATGATTCCTCATAAATTAAAAAATCAATTCTCAAAGGAATTCACCAAAATGTTAATAATGGCTGTCCTTTGGGTGGTGGGACTGTGCAAAATTTTTCTCTTTTTTTTTTTAAGTAGAGCATATGCTGAATAGTTTCATTTTAAATAAAAAAGCCTTCTCATTGTTGTGTGAATTTACGTTTACTGTAAAGCTCTACAATGAGGCTCAGGTGAAGTGAAGGAGCGAAGGGGAAACGGTGGGCCGTGGAAGGCTCCCAGTCTACAGTGGAGAACCTGGAGTTTCCTGTCCAAATACGAGTGGGTTTCCCAGAAGGGGGTCTCGTACACAGCAGCCCGGGGCCCACGCCTGCCCCAAACACATTCCCTCCAAAAAGCCCTTCCAGTGGAAGGGATAAATAACCAAATGTACACACGTGGCTAAATTAACTCCCCTTTATGTAGGTCCTCTGCTTTCAACAGCATGACCAGCAATGGCTTTCAGATTTAAAAGAAGGTCCAAATAACCTCAGGCAAACTTAAAATGACTATAAATTTGAAAATACCTAAAAATCCCTTGTAGAATCTTAGGGTTTCAGTTGTAGGAGAAGCACTCAGTTGTATTAAAAGGTTCCTTATTTAAAAAAATAAAATAAATTTTTTTTTACAGTTACTTATAAATTCTTAATTGGAATTATTCCCCTTCTAAGCTAATGAGATTAAAAAATATCCAAAAGACAAAATAAGTACAGATCTTTGTACTTACGTAACTGGACAAGTCTTGATTTTCCTGACTCTGAATGGCAGGGCTGGATGAGAGGAGCAAAAGAAACAGCCAGAATCTTTTTGGTTTCCCAAGCAGAAGGACCAGTACGCGTTATCTTAGTCAACTATCCCAAAGACAAAATGAGAATATTCAAAAAAAAAATATTCAAAACTACTAGGTAGTTTATATTTAAATACAATCATTCCTTTGCATAATCTAAAAAGACACTTATATTTAAATAACTCAACAGATGCCTCTGATGTGATGTGATATGAGGCAGACATTGCTTATCAATATTCTTGCAAAAACGTTCAGCCTGAATCTATTCAAGTCTCCAGATGTAACTGGTTTTACATACGATAGAGAAATATACCTGATAGAAGAAACTGCATCTTGTGTGTATGTGTGTGTGCGTGTGTGTATGTGTGTGTGTGTGTGAGAGAGAGAGAGAGAGAAAGAGAGAGAGAGCGAGATGAAGTAGAGAAACAAGTTAAAGGACAATGATCAGATACGAGTGGAATGTGGGGATTCTTAGGACTTTGTCGCTTGCCAAGAAAAGCCAATGTCAAGGGGAGAAAAGTAGGGGAAAGGTGGCTGTTCAACCTAACAATTAACTATAACATTTGGACCATACCGATTTCTGGATTTTTTTTTTTTTTCGGGGAGTAGGGTGCTATAAAAGACACCTTTCCAACAAGTAGGGACTATTGACTGTGCACTGGATAATGGATACTATTACAGAATCACTGAAAATAAGAATATGGCATCCTGAATACACAGGAGGTTATCCCTATTCTTAGGAATGTTGAAATGAACCTCACCATGACAGTACTGGAGCTTGGTGGTTCACACTCTATAGCACAGGTAATCAATAACTTTGTTCTGAATTAAATTATCAGGAATACCAGAAGAATCCAATTAGACCCATACCTGTTGACCACAAGGCCCTTCTGTGTATTCAGCAGGACCCAAATGCAGTCTCCACATTGACTACCAGGTCACCGGACAATTTTTGGTAAGTGCTGTCATGCTAAGATTATATGCTAGTCTTGTCTAACAATGCAATTCTTCTAAAAATTAAGACTATGTCATGAAAATTAGAACCAAAAGGATTAAAAAGATAAACATGAGGACAATCATATTCTTGTGTATCAGTAAAAACATTTTTCAAAGAATTTCTAGTTATAATAAATATCAAATATTGAAATGTAAGCAATGATTATGAACCTTAAAAAAATATATAAACACTTATTTATATTTCTAGATGAGTAGATGAAACATTGTAAAAATGTTCACAATCCTCAAATTAATCTAGATGTTACACAATACCAGTTAAAAGCCCAATGTGCAATACAACCAAAGATTTCTACAACCACTTGTATAAATAAATAAATATTTAAAATTATATTCCGAAAAAGAAAGAGCCTCGGCCTGCACCACAGCCTGAGGCAAAGTGGCAATAATGCCGCAGGATGCACCATTGTACCACAGCACCCTCGAGGCATGGGCTGCTGCAGGGTGCTGCCTGTGGAGGCACAACTGACAGTGAGCGAGCCCTGCCCCGGCCGGGATGACCACTGGGGAGAACATGGATTCAGGCCAAAACGAAGACACAAGAGTGTCCACAAAAAGGAGTATGCACAGGGCTATTCAACAGCACTACTGTAATAGCAAAGAGCCTGAAAAGAGCACAAACACCCATTAGTAAGTTATATTTTTATATACCAACAAAAAAGATGTTAAGAGGAGGAAAAAAGAATTTCTGATTAAAATGAACATTAAGTACTTAGAAATGAATAATAAATGATATATAAACCTTATTTCATATATCTGCATGGGTAAACAGAGTGGGAAAAAAGTATGTAGAGCCTGCTATCACTCACTGAAGGAAGGCTATGAAGAGAAAAATATATATATATTTTTTAATAAAAAGATGAACTAAAAACAAATCAACAACATGACTACTTTGAAGCAAAGAAAGTAGGGAACAGGGGACATAAATGGAAAAAAATCTTGAGAATTCCTTGTTTTTACTTTGAAATCTTGTAAATATTTTACATAGTTTTAAAAAAATTAAACTTACAATGTCAATCCCTAAAATCTTAAAGAAAAATAAACAAATGGCTAACTGCACATCAGATTAGCAGTATAACACCACAGAAAGTACTAATTTAAGTGACTTTAAAACATAGTGATTTGGGCGGCTGCCGTGGCTCAGCAGGCAGAGCTCCGACCTGCCGTGCTGGAAAACATAGTGATTTGACTGTACATCCCTAGTGAAATATAAAGACAAAAAAAAATAAAATTTTTTAAACAGTTTCAGGAATCAGACTGTTCCTGATCATTCTGTGTCATGGATAAACCAGGAATCAGACTGTTCCTGATCATACTGTATCTTATGGATAAACCAGTAAGTTAGGGTGGTCAGAGAATAGGGTTTGGGGCATGAAAGGAGACACTCGTGAGACTGAAGAGGTCAGAAAAGGCCTCTAGTCCTGCTTTGCATCTGGGAGTATTCATAGGCATTCATGGTATATTTTATCTTAAAAAAGTGTGCGTGCTAATTACGACAATAAAAAGATGGAAAAAAAAAAAAAAAGTGTTTCCCCAAAGGCTAATTTATAGGCCTTTTGGTGATTAGTTTCATACAACTTTATGACTGTACAATTTAGTATAATGATACATTATAAAAAATAATGTAGGGTGGACCATGGTGGCTCAACAGACAGAGCTTTCGCCTGCCACGCCAGAGACCCGGGTTCGATTCCTGATGCCTGCCCATGCAAGAAAAAAAAAACGTATTTTTAAATTAGTACTTTATATTCAAAGATGACCCTTTAAACATATCTCCACCACCTGAGTTATTAATTTCCATTCACATCTTTTCAAAATGGGAATTAAGGTGACTGTCTGAGTTGCTTCTCTATGAAGGGCAACAGTTTTCTTACACCTGGCAAAAGATTGTAAATTTTCTGACTAGGGCTAAGTATTTACCTATGGCCACAAAGCATATATGTACAACAATTAAAACTAAAGGTACACATAGGAAAATGAGACATTAAAAGATGAAAGTAAGGAAAAAAGCACAGGCGTGCATGTGTGTAATTACTTCCTAGCTCTAGAGGTCTATCAAAAAGGCTTTAAAAAAAAAAAAGACTAAACCAGTAGCAATGAGAATCCCTAATGCCCCAAGTGTGGTCTCTAAACAACAATTCCCAATGAAGTGAAACAGGATCCTCAGAAAAACGGTTAATTCCAAGTCTGCCATAAAAATTGTACAAACTGAGTCTGGAACATCTAGTCTTACAAGAAAGAAACAAAGTCATCGAAGACTACTGAACCAAGAGCCCACATGAGAAGACAGCCAGTGGCCAAAGATAGGACAATCTGAGCTTCTTAATAAGAAAGGTGTGTTTTAGTTCCCTTGGCTGCTCAAGCAACTACCATGCAGTGAGTCAGCTTAAACAATGGGAATTCATTAGCTCACAGTTTTGACGCTAAAAGAAGGTCCAATTCAAGATGTCATTCAGGCAATGCCTTTTCATGAAGACTGGCATTCTGGAGCTGGCTGCTGGCAGTCCTTGGCTCGTGGCTCCTCTGTCACATGGCAATACCCATAGCAACCTCTCCTGGCTTCTGCTCTCCACTGAATTTCAGCTTCTTGCTTCATGTGGTTTCTTTTGATCACTGTCTGAATGTCACTCCACTTATAAAGGAGTCCAGCAATAGGATTAAGACCCATTCTGACTGAGGTGGGCCACTCCTTAACTGAAGTTACCTTATCAAAAGGTCCTACTTCCCTAAAGAGTGGGAGAAAGATCAAAGGTGATGGTGAAGTTATATAGAGAAGGTAGGATTTAACAATAAGTATGACTGCTGAATCATTATACTGATATTTCTTTTAGTCTCCAGTATCTTAGAGTACCTAGAGTTGTAACCCATACCAAACTCTGAAATCTGTTCTAAACTAATTGTTGAGATATGCTTTGAAATGGGTTGCTTTTTTGTATATACGTTATTTTTCACACACACACAAAAGTTTATTGTGTTGATAATTACATAGCTATATGATGATATTGTGACTCACTGAGTGTACACATTGGATGATTACGTGGTATGTGAATATAATAAATAAAAAATAAAAATTAAAAAAATCATCTAGGTGAGATCAATAAATATGTATTAATTTCTTGATTCTTAAGCCAGTTTTTTTACTCCCATTATATCTAAATGGTACTTATTTCTATATTGACATTGAGACTGCATTTAAACTAAATAATCCAATCCATGGATTTTGCTAAAAGAGACCAGTTACAACATAGGTGTGTTTGTATATGTTGTATATAGTAGAGGCACAGAGAGGATGTGCAAATACTGTCTAAACAAAGACTCATCAGATATTTCAAACTGCTCCATACTGGTAATAAATTTATATCTTGCATAAGAAAAGAAAAAAAAAGGTCCTACTTACCATGAGTTCACATCCACAGGAATGGACTAAGTTTAAGAACATGTCTTTCTGGGTGCATAACTTCCAAACCACCACACTTGACCCCCTGCACCCACCCCCCACCCCCCAAAATAGAATACTTTCTACATACAAAATTTATTTATTCCATCACAACATCCTAAAAGCCTTAAGTCATTTCAGTAACAATGATAAGTACAAAATCTCACCAAAATCAGTTATGGGTATGTCAGTCCTGGGGTATATTTCTCCTCTGTCTGTGGACCTATTAAACCTAGAAAACAAATGATCTGCTTCCAATATAAAAGGCATAGGATAGACATTCCCATTCCAGAAGGCAAAAACTAAAAAGAAAATAGGGGGGTACGATTCTGAAACACAGCAGGGAAAATGCCATTAGATTTTAAGGTCTGAGAGTCATCTACAGATTTATATTTTATCCTCAAGGCATGAAGGAATGGTAGCCCCAGCCCTTCCAAGAGCTTGTGCAGAGGCCGTGCTCTCCCTGAAGACTGCATGGGGATGGCCAACAGGGTCTCTGCAAACCTCAGGGCACTGCGCATGGGGTGGTAGCATACTCCCTGAACAATGGGGCAGAAGGCCTGATCCTCCAGATGCCAGAGCAGGCCTACCCTTTCCACAAACATGGGGGGGGGACACTCTCTTGGCCCAAGATCTCTTTGGTCCAGACTCTAGCTTTCACAATTCTGCCCTTGAAATTATTCTCCCTTCAATTTGTCCCTTTAAGTCAAGGCTGGCAGTGGTTTGGTGTATACAAATGTCACAAAAAAAGCTGTCAGCTCTGCATGTAGCATAGGGGCTCAAGCCATCAGACAGAAGGACTTGACAAAGATCTTTCCTACATAACTCCATTTGTGGTCCAGGCTTCCACTGAAATGGCTGACTGGATCCATGTTCAGTTAAACGCCCAGATGGAGCCCTATTCTCTGGGAACTCACTTTCTGGAAGCCCAGGGAAATCACTGATGGAGCTGCTTCAGGCCCTAGGCTCAAAAAACACAACCTGTTTAGGCTTAGAAGTTTCTAAACCATCAACTTCTGGTTTCTTTGTGCCCAGGAATTCAGTTTTCACCTTATCCCTTTCCTCTCACATCTTACTCTAAGGTGCGAGAAGCCAGGCTGTCTTCTACACTTAGCTTAGAAATCTCAGCTACATATCCACATTCATCACTTTCAAGCTCTGCCTTCCATCTGACATCAGAACTCAGTTCCACCCCTCTTGCAGTTTCCAATAATATATTCATCGTTTCCATCTAAGCCCTCATCAGAAGTAACCTTAGCATCCATATTTCTACCAATGGTCTCTTCAAAGCAATTTAAGCCTTTTCTACCTCACATTTCTTCCAGACTCTACCCACTATCCAATTCTAAAGCTGTTTCCACATTTTTGCTATTTGCAACAGCAGCATCTCACTCTCCTGGGACTAAAACAGATTTACTTCCCTTGGTTGCTCAAGCAAATACCATGCAATGGGTCAGCTTAAATAATGGAAATTTATAAGCTCATGGTTTTGATGCTAAGAGAAAGTCTAAATCA
The DNA here is from genome assembly GCA_004026745.1 of Myrmecophaga tridactyla. Taxonomy (NCBI): domain Eukaryota; kingdom Metazoa; phylum Chordata; class Mammalia; order Pilosa; family Myrmecophagidae; genus Myrmecophaga; species Myrmecophaga tridactyla. The sequence continues at coordinate 42,305 of PVIY010015088.1, forward strand.
AGGCATCATCTGGGCAATTCTTTCTTTCTGAAGACTGGTGTTCTAGGGCTGTTGCCAGTGATCCTTGGTCCTTGGTTCCTTTGTTATGTGGCAATGCACATGGCAATCTTCTGGCCTCTTCATTCTCTTGCAGGTTCTGTTAAATTTCAGCTTCTTGCTTCCCGTGGCTTTCTATCTTTTTGAGTTTCATACTGCTTATAAAGGACTCCAAAAATAGGATTAAGACCCATTGTGAGCCACACCTTAACTGAAGTAACCTCATCAAAAAGTCCTACTTAGAATGGATTAAGTTTAAGAACATATTTCGGGGGGGGGGGATTCATACAGCTCCAAACCACCACAGATGCAATGACTAAAATATTAAGTATGTTTAAATTCATTAATGCATAATGATACTAAAAAACAGAAAACTTCCACCACCATTGAGAGATGCTAGAGAACAAGTTTATTTTGAAAATTGATAAAAGTTAAGAATCAGAATTTATGCTCTCCCTCCTGCAAAAACTCCGTAATGAGGACAAGTTTCTTTTACAGAAGTATTCCAGCTACTAAATGAAGAAATGATGGAATCAGAACACATTATTCTGTAATTCCTAGTAAGATAATGGATCAGGGCAATGATCACACTGTTTGCACCAAAGAGATACCCAGGGATCATAGCCATGGAATCACCTTTCACCACCCATCAGTATTGGGGTCAAAAAATATCACCCAAATTAAATCTGAATCTAATCAACTCTCCAGGTCTAACTATCCATTTCTAGGGAAGACACAAGCCAGAAGAGTATCTTCAATATCACCACAGGGATCAAAATCCAGACTGTAAGAAACTCTACAGGAAAGATAATCTGATTTCTCCAACAAATAAAATGAAAAAGAGAATCTATACAACAAAAAACACTGATTCGTTTCCCAGTGCCTGCCCATGCGAAAAAAAAAAAAAAAAAAAAAAACACTGAAAGAGATCAACCAAATACACTACATGAACCTTAAATGGATCTTCATTCAAACAAATTATTAACAGTTTTTGAGACAATCAGGAAAACTGGAATTGTTAGCTGGATATTTGAGGACATTAAGGAATTATTGTTAATTTTTTTAAGTATAATAGTAGTTTTGTGGTGAGGTATAAATCCCCTCCCCCATCCCTGCCACCATTTCCTCATTTATGAAATGGAGTGGGCTGTTATGGGGGTTACACAGGAAAATATATGCAAAATGCTCAGAACAGACCCTGGAAGACAGTGTTCAAAAACGTCAGTTACAAGGGCGGCAGAGTTCTTGTCTGCCATGCCGGAGACCTGGGTTAGATTCCTGGTGCCTGCCCGTGCCAAAAAAAAAAAAAAAAGTCAGTTATGAAAGGAATCTGACCTTCTCTTCTAATGGCATGACAAGGATCCCCCCAACCTTGAGGAGATTCTTCATGTAATCTTCATGTTCTTTCTGAACACCGGCCCCACAGTACACACGGTCATACTGAGTGCAGTCTGGAGAAATCTCCAGGCAATTGCCAGTAACAAAGGAAGGTTCACAGAATTCAAACCTGAAAGTAAAAACATGTGTTTTGTAACTAACATGTATCACCTTGGAACAAGCCTACACAGTACTTCTACTCTAATGACTGGTTGTTTTCACTGTAAGATACCATAGCACTAAGCCAGAAGCTGGAAGCCTGGCTTCCAAAAAGAATTATCCTATATAAATAGAGACCTAGAAATCTCAAACAAAATATTACACAAATGAATATCATAAGCATAATCCGAATTTAAAGACAACTGTCACTGTCTTTGCTCTGTCTTTACAATTCATACTCTTATTCAATAACTACTCTACAAGGAGTGAAATGAGAGAAAAACACATGTAGTTTTTCCAAAAAGTTTAACCCCTAAAATGATAGCTTTAATGCTTTATTTCTATTTATATATACTGTTTAAGATGGAAGCAGAAATTTTATTTTAGAAATGATTAGTTGCTACAAACTTGTCTATAATGAAAACACACAAATTGAGCAAAATGAACGTTCTGTTTTCTTCTATTACACTGAACATTCTGGTTTTTTCTATTATTAAATTGGTGAAAAATTCCCATTGCCTAGGTATCATAGTTACAAAAACCTAATGCCCTTAAAAACACATGTATTTCTTTAAATTTAGAAAAGACATATAGCCCCATGTATGTTCTACAGTTTACTCAAATTTGTTGTTATATAAACATTAATATCTTTCCATCTGGTCAAGTTTGTTACATTAGAATGCACACCCTTTGACCTAACATATAGTATTTAATCTTACTTGTCAAAGCTATCGCTTGTTTTGATGAAGAAGTCCAATTTCTGTTTTGCATATTCTATCACATCTGAATGAAGTTCTACCCCATGGTTTACACCAAAAGGACCTAAAAGTTTTAAGAATAAGAAAATTTTTAGAATGGGGGCAAGAATTCTTGCTTCTTTGTTTTATTTCTAGTTTATGAATTGTAATACAACTTGTTTAGCACAGATAATTATACAAATTCATAAGGTTGCATCTTAAACACATTATTGTATCTACATTATCCAAGCTCATCTCTAAATGTGTTTGGTAGTTCCCACTCACTACCTCATAAATAATTCTTTCCATTACATCACCGATTCCAAAAGGAAACATGAGAAAATCTTTCTGAAGCCTGGATCTCTCTGTTCTCAAACTTTTAAAGATTCATTTGAAAATGGAAAAAAAGTCAAGGTCTGAAACACGAAAGTTCAGTATCTTATTAATGCACCGAAAAAGAAACACATATATGCAAATGAAACTGAGCAAGCTTCCTAGTCTGCGCTTGTCTAACACAGGCAATTAGGAAAATTGTTTTCCATCAAAAGAGCCCCACATACTCAGACATTATCACTTTTAAAACCCTCCCCAAATAGGTTTTAATCATCACTAAAATAAAACTATAATTCCAAATCACAACGAAACACTTTTTTATATCAAAGGTAAATTTGTCAGTAACTTGAAATACAGCTATAAGGAAAGTTGTTTTTCTTTCCTTAAAGTTCTTTCAAGTTCAGGAAAAAGTTAAAAGCCCACTTAACGAGAGTTCCCTCTGCATAAAACTGCCTTTAAGTTAACATTGGATACATAGAGTACTACCAGGCAAACATAAAAGAACAAGCTACCAATACAACTTAGTTGATTCCGTCCCCCATCATGTGGAAATATATTCATACAAGGGCCAAAACCAATCTATGCAGACAGAGGTTAGAACAGTGGCTCCCTCTCCAGAGGGGGTGAGATTCTATTTTCCAGGAGTGGTGCTAATCTCATCTTCAGCTCATTCTGGGTGGTACTCACATGGAGGCAAATAAAATTCCAAAAATTCATCAGGCGCTACACTTACGATCTGCCATGTATAATAACTGAAATAAAAAAAACTCAGATTTAACAGATTTCAACTAGCCAAAGAAAGGATTAGTAAATTTGAAGTAAAGACAAGAGAAATAATTCAGTGTGAGGAGCAGAAAGAAAAACTCATGAAGAAAAATGAACAGAGCCTGAGGGACCTGTGGGACACCATCAAGCATAGCAACATGCACATTACTGGAGTCACAGAAGGATGAGAGAGAGAGAGAAAGGGGCAGAAAAAGTATTCAAAGAAATAATTGCTAAATTTCCCAAATCTGATGGAAGACATGAATTTCCCAAATGTGATGGAAAACACATCCAGGAATCTCAACAAACACTCCAAGCAGGAGAGACTCTAAGAGATCTACACCAAAATATATTATAGCAAAATTATCAAACTCCAAAAAGACAAAGAGATTTTGAAAGCATCAAAAGCAAAGCAACTTGTCACATACAAGGGATCACCCAACAACAGCAGAAGGTACATTCATCTCAAGTGCACATAGAACATTTCCAGGATAGACAACATTAGGCCACAAATCAAAACTTAAAAAAGTAAAAATTTTGAAATCATGCAGTGTGTCCCATCATAATGGAGTAACAATAGAAATCAATAATAGAAGGAAAATTGGAAAATTTTAAAATATGTACAAATTAAACAACACACAATTAAACAACCAATAGGTCAAAGAATATATCATATGGGATATAAGGAAATATCTTGAGATGTACAAAAAAAAAAAAGAATGTACAACATACCAAAATTTATGAGATGCAGTAAAAGCAGCGCTTACAGGTACATTTATAGCTCTAAATGTCTACCTTTTAAAAAAAGAAAGATCACAAATCAATAATATAACCTCACACTTAAAGAAACTAAAACAAGAGCAAACCAAACCCAAAGTTAGTAGAGGAGAGAAAGGCAAAGAATTGAGTAGATATATAGGAAATAGAAAACAGAAAATAGCATCGACACAACAAAAAATAGCTTTTTTAATAAAGATCAATAAAACTGACAAGCTTTTAGCCAGACTGGAAAAGAAAGAACAAAAAGGGCAAATAACTAAAATGAGGAATGAAAGCAGGGAAATTACTAACAACCTTACAGAAATAAAAAGGATTATAAGACGGTACTATGAACAACTACATATGAACAAATTAGAAAACTTAGAAGAAGTAGACAAATTACTAGAAACATACAAATTGCCAATTCTGACACTGGAAGAAATAGAAAATCTCAACAGACTTCTAACAAGAGATTGAAGCAGTAATTAAAAAACCTCTCAATGAAGAAAAGTCCAGGATCAGATGGTTTTACTGCTGAATTCTTACAAACATTTAAAGAATATCTATTACCAATCCTTCTCAAACTCTTCCACAAAACAGAAGAGGAGGGATTACTTTCTAACTCATTCTATGAGGCCAGCATTACCCTGATTTCACATGAAGACAGGACAAGAAAAAAAAATTACAGACCAATATCCCTTATGAACATTGATTTAAAAACCCTCAAAATGCCCGGCTAGCTCAGTCAGTAGAGCATGAGACTCTTAAAAACCCTCAAACTAATACTGGCAAACCAAATCCAAAACCATATTAAAAGGATTATACACCATGACCAAATGGGATTTATTCTAGGAATACAAGGATGGTTCAATGTAAGAAAATCAATGTAATCACCACATAGATAAAATGAAGGAAAAAAACTACATGAACATTTCACTCGATGCAGAAAAGGAGTTTGACAAAATTCAACATCCTTTAATGATAAAAACACTCAGAAAACTAAGAAAAGGGAAATGTCTCAAGATGATAAAGGGCATTTATGAAAAACCCACAGTAAACATCATATTCAATGGTGAAAGACTAAAAGCTTTCCCCCTAAGACCATGGTACCTGCTGACTATTATTATGCGTTGTACTAGAAGATTTGCCAGAGCAATCAGGCAAGAGAAAGAAATAAAAGGTACCTAAATTTTAAAGGAAGAAGTAAAATTATACCTATTTCTAGATGACATGATCCTATATATAGAAAAACCCAAAGAAGCCACAAGAAAGCTCCTATAACTAATAAATGAATTCACCAAAGTTGCAGAATGCAAGATAAACACACAGAAGTCAACTGGATTTCTAAACACCAGTAATAAACCATCTGAAAAGGAAATCAAGAAAACAATTCCATTTATAATAGCATCTAATAGAATAAAATACCTACAAATAAAATGAAACAAGGAAGTAAAAGGCTTATACGTTAAAAACTATAAAACACTGCTGAAAGAAACTGAAGACTTAATGAAGAGACATCCAGTGTTCATGGATTAGAAGATTTAATATTGTTAAGATATCAAGGGTGGGCCACGGTGGCTCAGCAGGCAAAAATGCTTGCCTGCCATGCCAGAGGACCCGGGTTCGGTTCCCGGTGCCTGCCCATGTAAAAAAAAAAAAGATGTCAGTACTGCCTGTGGTCAGTACATATACAAAAATTCAAACTGGATTTTTGAATATAAGCATTAACCTATAAATAAATAGGCTTATATATTGACATATATATATATAATATATATATATATAACGCTTATATAAATAATATAAGCATTAACACTATAAAACTCTTATAAGAAAACATAGGGAAATATTTTTAGGACCTTGTAGTCGGCAATGGATTTTTAGGTTTCAGAACAAAAGCACAAGCAAGAAAACAAAAAAATAGATAAAATGGACTGCAACAAAAATCAAACTTTTGTGCATCAAAGAACATTATCAATAAAGTGAAAAAACAACCTACAGGAGAAAGTATTTGGAAACTATATATCCGACAGAGGTTAAAATCCAGAATATATAAGGAACTCCTACAACTCAGCAACAAAAACACAAACAATCCAATTTTAAAATGGGCTAAGGATTTGAACAGATTTCTCCAGAGATAACAGTCAAATGTCCAATAAGTATATGAAAAGATGTTCAATATCATTAGCCATTAGAGAAACGCAACTTAAAACTACAAGCTACCATTTCATACCCATTAGTATGGCTATTATTTAAAAAAAAAAAAAAAACTAAACTAAAAATAACAACTATTGGTGAAGATGAGGAAAAATAGGGACCCTTGTATATTTTTGATGGGAATGTAAAACATTGCAGCCACCTTGAAAGCAGTTTGCTGTTTCCTCAGGTTCTTAAACAGAATTTCATTATGATCACCAATTCTGCCTCAAAAAAATTGAAAGCTGGGACTTAAAGACAGGTATTTGCATACCAGTGTTCACTGCAGCATTATTCACATTTGCCAAAATTTGGAAGCAACTCAAGTGTCCATTAACAGTATGGTATATCCATACTACAATATTATGTGGTATATTATTATTCGGCCATAAAAAGAAGTCAAGTGCTGATACATGCTACAAAGTAGATGAACTTTGAAGACTTTCATGTTGAGTGAAATAAGCCAGATACAAAAGGATAAATAGTGTCTGATTCTCTTATATGGAATACTTGTAATAAGCAAACAGAGACAGAAAGCAAAATAGATGTTATCAGGTGCAGGAGGAGAGGGGAACGGGGAGTTCTTAGTAAAGGAGTATGAATTTTGGTTTAGGATAATGAAAAAAGTCTGGAAAATGAGTTACACAGTACCCAATGTCAAATAATTGTCCACTTAAAATGATTAAAATGAATTTAAGTATATTTTACCACAGTTAAAAATAAAGTTTTAGAAAAGGAAAAAAACACATTTAAAATTGTGAAGGTAACAATCTATAGCCTAAAGCAAAACGATCAGTCTCAAAACTTCACCACATCACCAGGTATACAAACTTAATAAAGAAATCAAAATTTTCATTCTGTATCTATAAAAATGAATTATTACCATTAGGATTTTCTAAAATGAATGAACTACAAAGAAAAAATGCCATGATATATTGTGCTAATGTATTCTTATATGGCTTCTAAGCCATTACAATTTGAGATTTCTGACATTAAGAACCTTAAACCGACCTGAAAAGAATGTCAAGATACTTAAGCCAAAAACGGTGGAGTCCTTACTGATATTTATTTCACAACCATACTCAATCCATCAGCAAATCCTGTCATGAAAACATACAGATCCAACTACTCTGCCCCAGCTTTATCACAGCCCCCATGGGTGGGGCCACTGCCGACTCAGCTCAACTATGCAGCAGCTCCCACTTCCTGCTTCCTCTCTGGAGTGATCTTTTAAAGTATAGCTCATTCCCCTATCACACCCCTGTCAAAACATTTCAGCTCACTCAGGGTAAAAACTGACATCTGTTTCCCCTACTATGACACTTAACACGAAGCAGGAATTCAGTAAATCCTTAGTTACCTGATCCTTTTTAAATTAATATTCAAAATGACCATATTCCCATGTATACTTTCATAACCTAATTTTTTTGTAAAACAGGCAAAATGGCTTCAAAAAAGACATTTGCTTCCTGAAATTTATTTAAAAATAAATAGCTTATCGGTATTACTCTTTCACTACTAAAATAAAACAACGAAAACTGCTTAGAAGAACTTTAACTCCTAAAGGACTTTGAAGATCAACCATCCCTGCTTAGTGATGGAGTGACAAGGATGGCTTAGTGTATCACCACGAGGTTAAGACAGTCACAAGTCTTTGGCTGTCCCAAGCCATCCATCAGAAGGAGGGTCTGCTGACTGGGCTGTGGCTAGACAAGAGGGGACACAGCACTAGGAGTGGAGCGGGATCATGAACACAGTCCAGAGTAAGTTCCTCTAGAAAACACGTAGGCCTCCCTCTGTCATCCCTCCTCCGTTCACCCAATCGCTATGTCTGGACAACATTGGCACCCCCTGGACGGCTAAGAGGAGTTCCATAGAGTCTGCATTTACACAGGATGCGCCTCAACAGACTGCATTTTCTCTAGTGACAGAGACTGTACTATAAGATACACAGTGCTCTCCAGATTTACCTAAAATGAGTCCGACCATGGAGCTGAGGTACCCGGTGCCACTGCCCAGGTTCAGAAATGAGAGTCCAGGCTGCAGGTCCAAGGCTTCCATCACTTCGGAGTATATGCACGGGGCGGAAAGGTGAATGTTTCCATGCTTCCACGCCAAATCTTTGTAGGCATTTTCTTTAAATTCTTCCAGATAATAATCTGCACGATCGATAGCTCGGAAAGCCTGCTCCACCAGTTCAGTCCGGATGTACTGTGCTTCTTTCAAATTGTCTATCAGTTCATCATTGTCTTCTCCAGCACTGACAGCACCTCCCATTTTCAAGATCACACTTAGGCAGCACTGCAATAAAATAGGAGAGCTGTTTACATTGAAGATAAGGATAATAAAAGTTCTAAATTCTGAAATTCTGGATTCTGAAAATAATTGAATATCTTTTGTCATCACCCACCCAAGCCCCCAGGAAATGTCAGATTTAGCCCCCCAAGCAAAACAAAACAAAAAACAAAAACATTTCCAGTTAAATCGGAAATGCAGGTAAACAACAAATACCAAAAAATTATATTACTTGAAATTCAAATTTAACTGATGTGCTATATTTACAAATACCCACTTAAATCAAGGGATCCATTCACTCTGTTGATTTGGATATTTCTAATATTCAAAGTTTAGGCACAAACAACATAAACAAAACTTTCTAACACATTGTGACAAATATTTTAACAAATAAAGCTAATTCAAGGCTAAATCTCAAGCTGCTACTAGACTTCCTATTTCCCCTCTTGAAGTGTATGCTATGCAACCTTTCCAGCTCGTTAAAAATGAAAAATTTCTTACCTTCTTCCCAACTGCCCTCTAGAAGAAAAAGTACAGCACTTACTCCCCTCTAAGCTCAACTACTAAAATACAATATACCTTCATACAATTCACAGGGAAAATGTGTTTTAGGTCTTAGCTCTCCTAAAAACATAAAAATGTCCTTTCCAATATTATACTTAAAAAATATAACTTTCCCAAAGAAATAACTTTACTTGACATAAATTTGTAATGTTTACAACAGATCTGATTAATGGGTGGAAAAACCACCAGACCTCACAAAGACTGACACATTTTCTGAGTTACATATGATGATGATTTTATGATTACAAAGTTTATACTTGCTTTCCCCTCACAATCCTCTAGGTTTCCAACAGCAGACTGAGAATCATAAATACTGGGGGAGGGGGGATGTCACACACACACAACTGGCAACTATGGTGGCAGAGGTTGCTTCAGGATTGAAATTAAACCACCACACAGAGGAACCTTCAGCTTTTTACTTACAACAGGAAAACAAAACGTTTGAAGGGTGTGGCTTAATATGAAGTCTCTTTCACTACACGGTTGGAATGCTAGTAAAGTAAACCCTCAAAACCAAGAAGTTAGGCCTGAATACTACTTTTCAAATCCCCGTGATGGTCCAATTATTACTATTTCACCCTCTTTTTAACTTTTTCAAAAGCCTTATTAGAGTATAGCTGTGCCCTGTGACCTGGATAGAACAAGAAGCTCAAATGAGGTCAAGCTTAATCTTGGGTAAGCCACTTAGTCCTGATACATTCCTGATGTGGGACAGTCACCTTACATTTAGGTCACTGGTTATACATGAAACGATGAGTTTGGATGTTCAAGGTTCTATTTAGGAAAAGACCTAACACATCACATATCCTAATCACATGTACATGTCCCTCCTGGCCCACCTCTTTGTCCAGAAGCCTTTAAGAGTTTCTAAAAAAAGATGAGTATCACATTAGTTCATTTCCCTTATGGCTTTATCAGGGGATTTTAAGTTGAGTAGGAAATGCTTTGATAAGAACAAACTTTCCTCCAGAAAAGCTTCTGCTTAATGTATTTATCACCACTAGCAGATGGAAGGCTCATGGAAAGAGCATAATTTGGAGATAGGCAAACTGGTTTCAATCAGCTCTGTGAACATGGCCAACTTATTAAGAGCTGTGGTGTTCTCATATGTAAACTGGTGATAACAAACACGACTTTGTAGGGTTGCCGTGGAGACTAGAGATATAATTAAAGAAAAAAAAAAAGAGTGCACCACTCTGTCTCTCTCTTATCTTAAAAAGGTAACTAACTGTATGTTGGGCTTGCATTGCCTCCTACTAAGTACCCAGCACTTTGAATTTGTTCTCACTATGAAAGCTTATTCCCTATCAAAGGCCAGCTTTCAGTAAAAATAGCTACCATCTTATTACAAGTACTTCCTGCCAGTCAGGACCACATTTAGGCTGTAGAACCTAATGAGGCAAATTGGGGCCACAAGGTTAATTTGTTCACAATCGCACAGCCAGCAGGAGGGCGTTAGAATTCAAACTGAGAACTGTCTGCCCAAACGCCAGTGTTCTTTATACCACACCAAAATGCAGCTTTAAAAATTTCTCAAGTGAGCAAAATTCTTAACCACAAAACTTTTGGTCATCTTTGTTTATTCCAAAATGAAGACTAAATGCTGTGGTAAGCCTATCCTTCCCACTGTTAGGATGCACGTGAGCATCCGTAGGGCCTGATATTATTTTTAGCTTTGCCTGACAGATAATACTCCCTCACCCTGGAAACAAGCCCTGCTGACGACCGACCACTGACGTCACCAAAAAAAAAGCACAACAGACTAAAGATTTCCTTGCCAAACTAAGTTCTATCACCTTCACCTACATTCTACAACCCAGTTGAATCCTATTTTTCAAAGTAACAGTGACTCATTTTTAGGATGCTGCACTTGATTTTTTTTTTTTTTTTTAACATGGACAGGCCCGGGGAAACGAACCTGGGTCCTCCGGCACGGCAGGCAAGCGTTCTTGCCTGCTGAGCCACCGTGGCCCTGCATTTGATTTTTAAAGATACGTTACACTTTGCAATCCTTAATACAATTCACTGCTCTGTATTAACTGGCCATACCCCAATAGCTCTTTCCAAAAACAGCCTGCATCGGCACAGCCAGCAGCAGCAGGCTGGGAAGGCCTCGGGATACATTCCACATCCTGAGGCTGTGATTCTGAGTGCCACACAATCATGAAGCAAGTTCAGGGCCCACGATTCCAGACCACACACGGAGGAGCAGGCTCCAGCAGGGGTGTCCAGGCAAACAGTCTCTGCCCACGGTGAGATGAATGGGGGAGGGACCGAAAACGACCCCTCTAGCAGGGAGAATGATGGAAGAAACTCAGACTATTCATCTTGAGAATCAGACATCTTACAGAATGCACACTGATTTCTTTTTTTCAAATACTTGAAAGGCTGCAATCTGTACATTAGCCTTGCTATTCTCCACCCTGACAAAACAAGGGCCCAAGAAATACACCTTAGATGATTACTACTGAATTCAGAGAAACACCTTCTAACAGCCACGATCGCAAACGCCTCAGGCAATGTCAGGGGCCCCGCACGCACGTCTAGGGCCCTGTGTCCCCCAAACAGTTCCGACTTAGAAGTTGTTTAGGGCTCCTTGACTTGACGCCTTCTTGGATGGCATTCTACTATACATCCAGAGTGGAGATGCTTACTTTGAGAAGAAAAAGAGAACAGACTTAGGCACATGAATAGGGGGTGGGGATGGTATTTAGATGGCTTTTTTTCAGGTGCAACTCCAGAAAACATCAACCTGGGAGGCACATTCCCCCTCACAAAACACCAACGCCAAGATCAGGGAGTTTCTCCTTCCCCAACTGAGCTCCTCCAGCTTTGCTCCCAACAGCGCCAGCTACTTTTCTTTAAAAAAAAAAAAAAAGATTTCTGTCATCTTCCGAAAAAGTCCGAGGTAGAATTTAAGTTTCGTATTTAGAGGGTCGAGACAAGCTCTACGTTTGGAGAGTAGGTGGGTTCGGGAGTGGGTAACCGGAATCTGCGGGAAACCCCAGACAGAAAACAAGCCCCGGGGGGTAGGGGAGAAGACGCCCCCAAGGTCCGGAACCCGGGGGGGGGAGGCGGGGAGAGAGGGAACGCGTGGCTCGTGGGAGAGGCGGGGATGTCTAAGTGCCCAAGAGAGGGATTGGGAAAGGGGGAAAGGGAAGTATGGGAACTAGGCGGGGAGCGGGGAAAGAGAAAGGGAAGCG
>PVIY010015089.1:0-54772 GCA_004026745.1 Myrmecophaga tridactyla
TGGGGTGGGGGTGCCTGGAGCGTGGGGAATGGGGGTGGGTGATGGGGTTCAGGTGCGTGAGATGTGGGTGAGTCACTGGTCACAGGACTGTGCCGGTGAGGGTAGCATGCCCAAGGAACGTGGCATGGCTTACTTCCTAGTCTCATGTACCCATCTGTGCGCTCCCACAGGCTCTGCCGATCAGGGCCTCCATGCCAGGCTCTAGCTTTCTGCTGCTTATTTCCTTGGCCTCTGAACCAGGGCTGCCACATGTGATGCGGAAGGCTCTCCCAGGTCACGCTTACTCCAGAATTGCTGCCTCAATTGCCCTCTTGTCCCTTCTCTAACTTTTCCATGGAGAAGGGCTAATCTCAAGCTGCTCTAGTCGGCTATCTTCTCAGAAGTCAAGTATGAATTTTTTAATTTATTTGAGGAAACAATAGATTATAAATGTTCAGAAACTCTGGTATAATCTAACTTCTCTTTGCCCAAGGGTCACTACGCTATATTATCATATTCTTACTGTTCTGGACTATGTTCCAAATGCTTTCACTTCAATTAGCATAGAAGTCAGGCATCTCCAATTCAGTAGTGTCAATATAAATCTCTGCATACAAGACAAATGCCTTTAAAGCAGTGCCATCACCTGTTGCCTCATGAACTATTGCTTACTAAATTCTGTGTATAGTTAAAGAAATACATGCCTTAGTCCTTTGCATTCCTTAAACATACATGTTGGTTGAGGGGAAAAAATTCAGTGGAATAGTTTTCTGGTACCACAGAATATAGACAAATGTTGGTGAGTTAGTGAATGTAGTAAATGTTCAGTTACTGCAAGAGTGTTATAGAAAAGAAATGCCTTGAGTAGAATTCTGGTGTCTCGGCTACATTCATTTTTTCTATTCACTCCCATTTGCAAGCTATTGGACTCTATTCATTAAAGAGGCTTTGGGACCAAGGAAATTGGGTATACATGGGATCAGGCATCTGTTAGGATCCCTGCAGAAAGAGCAGTGGCAGAGTAAGCTACTGAAGAAAAAGGAGTATTGCCGGGGGGCAGGGAGCATAAATAAAGTGGTACTAGAAAAAGTTGACTTTCAGAGATTTGTGGTCCAGTAGGAAGAAGGTTGACATCATTCTCAGTGAATATAAAAGTTTCCTTGAACCCCAGAAGACAGAAAACAATGAGTCCTCTTGATGCATAGGAAGCAGGAAGAGCTCAGGGAAACTAGGGCATGAAGAGAATTCCTCCAGGTGTTTTGGCAAGAAATAAGCAACCTATGCTTCTGGGCTGTGGTCTTTCTACTTTAGAGTTAATCTGACTGAGCTTAAGGTTTCCTTACAGCGCAAGAGAGGATAATCAGGCAAAGTAGTCAGAACATGCTTGCTGTGCATTAGGGCTACTTGTCAAAACAGATGAAAATCTGAACTCATGAAATAATATTAAGTGTACTTAGATTCAAAGGCTTTCTTGTGCTAAAAAATAATAAATTCAAAATAAAACAAAACTTACTATTTCATAGTTGGCAATTGATCAGCTGAATTGAGAAAGAGCACAGCCACTGCAGAAATGACAGTAAGTGGCTGATGACATCAAGATATAAGTAGCATTTCAGATAACAGAGCTAAAATATAAAGAAATGGTGGTCATAAAGGAAAACATAAAAGAATTGAAGGATAGATCCAGAAGATATAATTTATAACTGATAGATTTTCCAGAAGGAGAAAAAGAACAGAAAGAGAGGTAATAGTTAAATAAATTATATAAGACAATTTCCCTGATATGAAGAAAGAATCAAGTCTGTAGAATGAAAGAGCTTACAGAGTTCTAAACCAAATTGATGAAAAGAGAAACAGTTAAGTATATCTTGGTAAAATTCCTGAAGTTAAAGGGCTAAAGAATATATGAACCTCCCAGCAAAAATAAAAGTAACTTTCTGCATTAGTCAGGGTTCTCCAGAGAAACAGAACTAATAGGATGGAGGTATAAACACACACACACACACACACACACACAGACACACATGTTCTAAGGAGTGCCTCATACAAATGTGAAGATTAGCAAGTCCAAATTGTGTAGGGCAAGCCACAACCTGGAAACGCCAAGAAAGGTGACATATTTTCCAGAAGAAGTTGACTGGCTGAAGAAAAGGCAGAACCACTGCTTTCTGACTTCTAAAATCCTTAGTTTTCACATCGTGATTTCCAACTGACTGCATGAGGAGACCCCACATTACTGAGGGCAATTTACTTGTTGTTTGTAGATACAGTCATATGTAGATGTAGTGTTGGAAGTCCATGTATAAAACATCCTCACAGTAACAATTAGGGCATTTTTTGGTAGACCAAACAACTGGACACCATAACTTAGCCAAACTGACGCTGTGATTAACCAACACAGCTACAAAAGAAAAATATGCTTGGCTTTGGATTATTATTAGTAATAGTTGAAATTAGCAACAGGGAAAATGGGCCTTAATTCAAGTATCCAATAGTTAGACAAGATGTCATTTATATGTCAAGGTGAAAATTTAAAAACATATATACACACATACACTTACTTAAAGATATGCAATTATTTAGAAAACATGGGCACCCTGCGTGGGTTAAACACTTGAGAAAAAAACTTTATTCAATCAAAATAGAAGATAAGAGGATGTTACATGAGGAGGAAGGAGGCAATCTATGAACCTATCCATCTATACGTTCACCCATCCATCCGTCTATCTGCTTTAGCTTGCTAGTCTGCTGAAAGCAATATATCATGAAACTGTTCAGCTTGAGGAATAGGAATTTATTCCCTTAGACTTAGAGTCAAAGAAAATGTCCAAATCAAGGCATCATCAAAGCAAAGCTTTCTTCCTGAAGATCAACTGCCAGTGATCCTTGGTTCTTCTGCCAGGTGGCAAGGCACATGGCAGCACTACTGGTTTCTCCCTTCTCTTCTGGGTTTTGTTGATTTTAACTTCATACTTCTATGGCTTTCTCTCTCTTTGTCTGAAATTCACTTTCTTATTAAGGATTCCACTGATAGTTTTATCCCCCAAACTGGGTAAGGCGGATCACACCCTAACGGAAGTAGCCTCATCAGAAGAACCTGCTTACAGTGGGTCCATCCCCACAGGAATAGATTTACTAAAAAGCATGCTTTTCTGGAGTATAAACAGTTTTAAGCCACTACCTACCTAGTCATCTATCTTTTATCAATCTCTACCTTTCTATTTTACTGAAGATAGACAATCTAATAATGAGTGATTCAATGTTAAATAGGAAAACTTGAACTAGAAATGACATATTGCAAGAAATAAAAAGAGACAGTTTTACCCTTCTAAAACGTTTTCTTTTTTTTGTTTGTTTGATTGATTGCAAAGGATGTGGGAAAATCCAAGATAATGAAGTGTTATACTGGGTGAAATAGTGCAAGTCTTTCAGGAAAATAGCTGGTGCTCTTATCAGATTAGAGCTGTATATATCTAATCAGAAGGGTGGACAAAGCCTAAACGTTGTTAACAGTATGGAAAACTCTGATTGAAACACAAATTAACAAAAGGAAAAGTAAAATAAATAGCAATTTGACCTAATAAAAAAATCAAGAAAATTCCCCTTTTAGAAAGGCCATTCCGTTCCTGGTATATTGCATTCCAGCAGCTAGCAAACTAGGACAGTCCTAGTCTACAGTAATAATTTCTCTTAATTCTCCCAAGTAATTGCTTAATATGATTGTAATTATTTTTTACCTGCACATAAAGCTAACATAAAGCAGTGTGGAGGATCATAACAGAGAGGCAATATCAAATCACTCTTTCCACTTTAATCTGGCTGAATGGAAATCATCTCCCCCCATTCAGTTAATTGCTTTTATGTATGACATGTTATAACTATTGACCTTTGTTTCTGACAGGAGAGGGCACTTGAAATATAAGAAATGTGGAAGAAACAAGAGCAATTAATATAAAACATTCAATTGACTTAGTTGTAAGTCAATTGAATGTTTTATAAGTCTATGTATGGATGATACATAGATAAATATAGAAAGAATGAGAGTGAAAGTGAAGGAGGGATAGAAAACAGAGATGGTGTTGAGATTGAATCATGTATCTGAGTTTGGACATGTTATTGGTCTTGGCCCTCGTTTTTGTTGGTGTGGACCCATTATAAGTAACGTTTCTTCAAGATGTCACTTGAGTTAAGGTGTGGCCCAACTGAATCAGGTTGGATTTTAATACAGATTGCAGGTTTTAAAAAAAATATGCAGAGTGAAAGTCAGATGGCGAGAGAAGCCACTGGAAAAGCCAGAGGCTAGAAGTCAACAGAATCCAGAAGACATAGGAAGAGACACTACCATGGACATTGTCATGAGACAGAAAAGCCAAAGAACAAGGATCACCAGCAGCCAGCCCCAGTATGCTAGATACTCCAGGAAGAAAGCATCACCTTGCTGATGCCTTGATTTTGGATTCAATCTTGACACCACCTCTGTTTTCTATCCCTCCTTCACTTTCACTCTCATTCTTTCAATATTTCTCTATATATCATCCATCTTTACAACTAAGTCAATTGAATGTTTTATATTAATTGTTCTTGTTTCTTCCACATTTCAAGCTTCAAAACCATTAGGCAATACATTCCTGTTCTTAATATAATCTATTTTTGTGTGTTTACTTTAGCATATAGCTGACTAAAACAGCTAGAAAGATAAAACAAATTATATTAAAGATATTCCAGGAGATAGTGTACTTATATAAAGAAAATACATTTACATTAATTATTTGTAGTAATATTTAAAGTAGACCCAATTGTCAAGTGCCTGAGGGGAGTAAAGAGAAGAAATGCTTGTTATGTGATTCAGATAATTTTAATTACTAGTCTTACTTTTAAAAAAGCTTGAAGTAATGTAAAAACCACACATGAAACAGTGCTTATGGAAGTATATTTATGTCTGGGATATTTACTTGTTTTCTGCTTTAACTTTTAAGTGAAAGAGAAAAATGTGATGGGTTTTCAGGGGTGAGGGGAGAAAGGAGATTATTTCTGGCAGGATGTACATGAAGGTGAATGTCAATATTAATCCAGATTACCATCATCTTCACCTTCATTATAATTCTTCAAAGCTATTGTATTTAGAGAAAACAAACTCAAATGCAATTACTATAAAATACTCTAAAGGTATGGTGCTTCTGGGGAAACTGAGAGGTGGTAGGAAGGGCTGTTGGGAGGGGTTGAGGCACCAATTCTAGCCCTCTTCTGCTGCCGACTCACTGAGTACCTTTGGTTGAGCAATTTCATCTCACTGAATCTGTTTCTTCAACTGTGAAATGATAGGGTGGGTCTAGAGAAAAACTATAGTTGTTTTCAATCCTAAAATAATTATGTTTATGGTCCCATAGCTAAGTAGAGACATTACTGCAGCCTTTAATCATTGGTGGTAGAACTAGTACATAAAGAATACAGAATTTTTCAACTATATCCATAATAGAACAATAGCCTCTCATTTAAAAGGGGGCAAATAAAACTCTCCAAGATATTTCTCATACCACACTATTTAAATTTCTTTCCAAAATGGACCAAAAGCCAATTTCCATCATTTGATTACTAGAAAGCAATATATTTCTATCTTTGAGGAATGATACAAGAGTACGCTGAGAAAGAGTTCCCCAAAGGGAAGTCTTTCTCAAAATCTTACCTGAAAGGTAGGATACATGAAATTCCATTTGCAGTTTGTGCCGCTCTTAGTTTCCCAGCTCCCAAAACAAAGATCATACAGTGGGTTTACATAACAATGGGGATTTATTGATTCACATTACTGAGGCTAGGAGAAGCAAAATTGAGATGTCAGCAGGGCAATGCTTTCTCCTTGAAGACTGTGGCATTTTGGGGCTGGCTACTGGTGATCCTTGGATCTTTGGCTTTTCTGTCATATGGCAGTGCACATGGCGATGACTTCCCCTTTGTTTCTCAGGTTCTATTGTCTTCCAGCTAATACTCCTCCATGGTAGCTTTGTCCTTGTAGCCTTCTCTATAAGCCCTCTAGTAAGAGAAGTAAGATGGATCTTGATTTCATTGGCCACACTTTGACTTAAAAGGTATCTTCAAAAGGTCCTATTTTACAATGAATTCACACCCACAGGAATGGATCAAGACCAAGAACATGTGTTTATGGGATACATAATTTAACCTACCACAGCCTCCTTTTAAAGCTGGATTCAAATAAAATGTCTCATTTTAATTTGGTGAAAAATTATTGTGTAGACTAAATGAGACATACTGTCCTTCTTTGACTAAATTACCCTGGGATGTGAAAAATAAAGTAAAAGTCCCTTCATTTATTTACTAATTTTTAAGATGATAATCTAAACATGTAATTTTTTAAAGGGCCCTGGTGTCATGAGATGCCTATCAAAATCTAGTACTAGTTAGTGCTCTCTAGACCTAAATCATAATAATAATTAATATTTACTGAGTGCTTATGATGGCACAATCTGTCCTAAGTACCATATAAATGCTACTTAACTTATTCCTTATAACAACCTACAAGGAAGATATCACTATATATATCATAACCAAATTTACAGATAAGTAAACTGAGGCCCAGAGAGGGCCTTGGTTTGCAAGTATAGAAAACAATGTGGCCTCATCATCTGGCTTCAGAACCTGCGAGCTTAGCCACCACGAGCTACTTCCTCCCCCATTCCACAACATGCGTAGAATCAAAGGGGAACAGCACTTCTAACCGAAGTTCAATTGAATTATATGAATATATTTATTGGTAATCTATAAATGAAATTGTGATGGGGCAAGCTCCTTAGAGTTTCAATGCAAAGTCCAGAGGTTTTGTATTACATATAGGGTTTATGACATCTGCCTGGCATGGCTTTCTTTTACCCATCTATGTCCACAGCAATCATAAGAATGCCTGACATATGGGAAGCATTCAACATGTACTCATTTTATAAATTAATATTTAACATTGCATGGATGGCACATGAAGCTTAATCTGAAGAATTCTATACTTGAGAACTCAGTTTTGCTGCACACTTTAACTTGATACTTTTGAAATCTCTCAGTGTCACCCAAATGCTTTGAACTGAATTAAAAATGTGCTTTAGACTTTGTGAGAAGAAACAGAATGATAAGAGATTATTAACAAAAATTATAACAAATTCAATTTGTATATTATTGTGATCATCTTTATAATAAAACATTTCATGTTGCATTGTAACATGGGGGTGGGAATGAATGCAAAACCCATGGGAGTCTCCCTTTAATCTAACATATATTCTTTTAAAATAACAAATGTAAATAAGGTTTGCCAGGGAGGTATGAAAGAATCAGGTAATTTGTAGTTAGCCTTTCTTTTAATAGATTTTACTCTATATTTTTGCTAAACAAAGTCATATATGCTATATTAAAAGTGTAATGACCTCACTTTTTAAAGCAGTCATAAACCCACCTATCTCCTCCTAAATGTTTAGACTGCCATGTGACTCATAAGTGTATTAAACTATTGCTTTCTTACTGTATTTCTCTCCTCACTCAACATTTGCCTAATGACCCAACCAGAACAGCATGGCTTGTATCTTGGTGAAGGTGACTGTCATTTCCTGTCTCAGAATATTGTAAATTGATTCATTTAAAAAAAATTTCTTCTCTTGACAATGCCAAAGTTCTTTTTAAAAGCTCATTTTTTAAAGATATTGCAATAAAAACAAACTTTTCAATAAAAAAAGAGAATGTACTTATTCCCAATCATACTGCAAAACAGAACTTTTGTGGAAGCACAGGAAATTATAAATTTTAGAAAATTAAATTTTCTGAAGAAATGAAAGCCCAAGTTCTTTTCTAAAAGATAACTTTTCACATACTAGACATATTTTAAAACATTTTAAAAGTAATATTTTTCTTTCAACAAGTAACATTTATTTTCTATCCACTGGTCACTTAATCTTTAAGATCATGTTACTTAATTTATAGTACTCTATGGAAAAAGAAAAGCAATAGAGCATTTAAATCAACATGCTTTCATAAAATCATAGACAAAATAAGATAAAGCCAGTAATAGGTAAGAGTATAATTCAGGTATTGTTGTAGTGTTTTAAAACTGTACTTCGTAGATTTCTTTATTATTTGGATTTTATTGAAATCTCTCAGTGTAACTCAAATGCTTTGAACTGAATTAAAAATGTTCTTTAGACTTTGTGAGGAGAAACAGAATGATAAGAGATTATTAACAAAAATTATAACAAATTCAATTTGCATATTATTGTATTTTATACAATATATTTATACAATATATAAATGTGTTACACACTTCGGTAAACAGGCGATTTTAAGGAAAAAAATATTGAAAATAAGTTGCCAAAAGTGATTTGTAAATCCATATGTAGACTTTAATAATTCTTTTGTCAATGAAAATTTTATCTTTTCTCATAACTGTTATTTTATAAGTTAAAATATTCACAAGTGAAAAAAAAACTCCAGAAAAGATGTCATAATGTATTCTCTGGGAATAGGACTCTCTCTCTTTTTATAATACTAAAGAATTAAATAGCTACCAATTTTGGACTTCTTTTTATGTGCTAAGCCATGGGTCAAATATTGTATATGTATTATCTCATTTATTATTCAAAAACCTTATGAAATAGATAATATTATTTCATTTCTGCTGATGAGAATCAAGCTTAGAGTTTAAATAATTGCCTAAGGTTATATAGCAGATGAATGAGAAAGCCAAAAAATAAAACAATTATTCTACAGCAAGCCCTTTTTATCCTAATGCTCCATTCATCTCTTCAGAACACCTACCTGCCAGGCACATCTCTATGTTGCTTATTTCTGGTTGGATGTGACGAACAGTAAATACTCAGCCACATACACAACTAGGCAACAACTACGATAAAAATTAAGTAGGGTGATGTCAGCAGCCGTGGCTGGGAGAGTACAGCCATTTTAAGGTTGGTAAACCACGAAGAATTTCTGAGGAGATGACATTTAAGCTAAGACACTAAATTAAGAAGGAAGTAAGCAGACGATGATAAAAGAGGAGCAGCTGTGACAAGAATGCAGCAGCAAAACCTGTGAGGTTCAAGGACCCAAATGTTGACCAGTGTAGCTGTGGCACCTGAGCTGGGGACGAATGATAGGAAATGAGATTAGCGAGGTGGAGACAGGGACCAAATCATGTACAGTGTTGTTAATCAGCCAAGGAATATGTATTTATGGTTAACTGTTGTGGAGAGATAAGAGTGTTTTAACTAGGAAAATGGCATAAACTGAGTTTCATTTTAAATAGATTACACCAGCTGTTCTGCAGGGGAATGGATTTTAGGAGGGATAAAGTCTATACTCACAAGAATTACCTGTGGATACATATTCACAAACAATGATAAGCATTTTGAATTTAATACATTTACATTTTAAAGACTGTATTCATTATAATGATAATCCTGAAATTATCACCCTGTGGAAAAGCACAAAATTAGAGTATATACTTTAAAATCTTCCCTTTGGTGAAAACTGTTAGAAAATAAATTGGCAGATTTTTTTTTTTTTAGTATTTTAGCATTATGAAAGGCTCATTGAAAACGATGTAGGGTTCAATGTGTTCTTTCAAATAACTTATGTTATGACTTTTTTGATAATAGCATTTCATATACTATATGACTCATGCTTAAAAGTAATTTTCCTACATGACAACACAAACACTAGCTATTGAACATGCTTTCGATGCATTGACTTGATAGTGGTTTCTGAATGCTAATGGTATGCTTCAAGCTAGAAGGTAGCATATTAGAATGTAAAGCATCAATTTTGTGAGGCTTTTATTTCTTTTATTTCTTTTCAAGATTTTGAGATAGTGCCACTTTTATATCTCTTATGTCAAAAGATCATTTCCATCTTATTGTTAACACTTTAGAGCCGTGTAAAAATCATATTTGCTGTGAGAGTATTCTTCCTGGTTCTATATGGCGCATATCTAAAAGTGTCCTTTTGTTATACACAGTACTTCAGATGAATAATTTCTAAGTCAATGAGCATTTAGAAAAGTGTTCTGAATCTCAATGGCATCTAAAAATTTTTAAGAACAGTTTGGCATCTTTGGATATATTGGCATCTGCAATTATGAGGGGATTCACCAATTCATGCTGAATATGCATATAATAATCATACATTCTCAATACATGGAGCTAGTACATGAAGATACATTTTTAGGAGTGACATCATCGATGTAGTGACATGAGACATCCCCTGAAAAAATCCTCCCCAGAAATATAGTGAATAAAAGGACAAATCCCACTTGCTTAGAATTCTGGAGCATGATAGAAACTGGAGAAGGACTTCACAAATGCTGAAACATAGAGAAAATATCAGGTAAGAAAACTCCATCCTTGACTGCCAGTCATTTCACATTCCCCTCCCCTCATTTTGTCCCAAAGAGATTGGAAGTCACATAGAGCCAGCATGGCTTGAGTCCCTCCCTCTGTGGATACAGACTGTAGAGTGACTCACAGCAGTGTGTTAGAACCCTATGCATATCCAGGCCCAGAGACTTAAGTCTGCAGAGATCCAGGGCAGAACACAAGCTGCTGTGAAGGGCGACATACAAAAGGACTCCCAGGCAGATGGGAGGAGAGAATTTGCAAAGAAATGCTGACAAGAAGTGTTGGGCCCTCTATCCAGTTTCAGTTGGCTGGACCACCTAAAAGCAAAATGGATTTTTCTAGTGACCACCTCTCTGGATTGACCCCATCTGGCTTCCTAGGATGGGATGCCCTAACTGGAAGACACTGGAGGCAGAAAAGCCTCACAGAAAAAAAAAAAAATATATATATATATATATAGAAATGTGTGTGTGTGTGCGCGCCAGTTAAACTGAACTGCTATAAAATAGGTCAGGCTACAGAGTGGAAAGGTGTAAAATAGAATGGGGCACTGACTGAAGGAGATAATTTTAATAAAATAGGATCTGGGGAGAAAAGTCTGCAAAAACCCAAATAGAACAGATCAAGATGTTCAGAGAAGAAACAGAGGAAAAGAAACTCTCTCCTAGAGGTAGACAACTGCACAAAAAGCACAGTCTTAAAAAACTGCACTGCATATCCAGGGAAAGAATCAGATGAAGAACAGCTGAGAAAATCTGAACAGTTAAACACAGGCTGTTTTAAAGGTCTAGAATAAGTCAGGCCAAGTATCAGAAAGAGCCTTAACACAAAGCCAATCAGCAATAAAACACTATATATGAGGAAGAAATGAACATTTAGAGCTAACTCATCAATATAATCAAATGCCTAGAAATCAGCAAAAAATTACAAGCCAAATTTTGAAACAAAAAATTAGAAGCGATATCTGAGAAGATAGGACTCAGTCAAGGGAAAAAATGAAAACTTCAGAGGAGACTCAGATGTCGAAACAACTAATCATAGATGTTCAAATATATTTCCTTATCAATTGAAGAAGATGAAGGAAAAATGCATAAAGACGTAAAGAATAGTAAGAAAATAATGTAAGAGAATAAAGAAGAATTTGAAAGTTGCAAAAGAAGCAAAACAAAAATTATGGAGGTGAAAAGCAAAATAGAAGAGATTAAAAATACACTAGAGGCTATTCAGTAAGATGGCAGAGTAGGGTAAGCTGGATTCACCCCTGATCTGTAGAACAAGATAAGGGATGGGGGAAAGCTGATCAGGACTGCAGTCCTTGCAAGTGAGTGATTGAAGAGAATCTCCAATATTTCATAGGGAGGAGAGAGGCAGGGGGATCGAAACAGAGAAAACAGGGTGGGTCTGATTGGCCATGACCCCCACCAGAGGTGAATGGTGGTGTATGGAGAAGTGTGGATCTGAGGGAACTGACCATCCCTGTGCCAGCAGTGCCCATGGAGAGCCAAGAGGTGTGCCTAGCCATCCACACAAAACCGATCAGCAATAAAACCCTGTATAAGAAAAGCCACACCCTGGCAGCTGGGAGCAGTCACCCTGCTGGGCACCACAAATAGCCATCACTTCAAGGGTGGTGAAAGGCAGATCTTCTGGGTACCAGATGCTGCAATCAGCTGCTCTGCCAGGCACAGCAATCTGCTACCCCCATCCCTTATGCCAGGACCAGTCACCCACCACCATGTGTGGGAAGCTGCCACCATCCTGTGCAAGCCATCTTCCCTGTCAGCCGCTATGGACAGGGAGGGGTGGGCCTGAGGCGAGGAGGTGCCTCAGGTGTGACACCTGCTAGGAAGAAGCTATAAGTGAAGTCTGCCAAACTCCCTATCTCTCTAGGATTTGTATTGCTTTTTAAATATATTTTTCTATATTGTGTTATTATTAAAAAAAATATTTATTTATATTTTTATTGATTTTTTATTTTTTAAATTTATTTTATCTCCATCTGCAGGCACCAGTCTGAGTTCATTCCCAATATTTCTTATGGTGTCTCATACTGACTTTGGGGCATACTATTGCTGTGGTGTATTGTTTGTTTATATTTGTATTTTTTAAATTATTTTCTGGGGAGGTTCTTGGGCAGGGAATTGAATCTTGGCCTCCCATGTGGCAGGTGGATGTCCTGGCACTGAACTGCCTAGCTTTTTTGTTTTGCTTTGTTTTGTTTGCATGGGCAGTCAACAGGAATCGAACCCAGGTCTCCAGCATGGCAGATGAGAACTCTGCCACTGAGCCACCATCACACTGCCCTCTGCCTAGCTTTTAATAGACTTCCAAGTAGAATAATACCTCCTACGTGAGATCTAGGCCTTGGTGTGGTGGGGAATTACTTGACAAACCAAGTGCAAAAAGGAACTTTCAATGTAAAACCAAGTAAACACAAAACTTTAGATGATTGAAGAAACCAACTTGCAAAACAATCATATTAAGATAATCAAATTCTGAAATTCAACAGAAAATAACAAAGCATGTGAAGATCCAGGCAGAAATGGTCTAGTCATATGATCAAACCAAAACACTGGAGGGGACACAGAATATGAAACAACAACTCAAAGATATTTATAAAGAAATAAAGGATAACAGGAAGATATAAGAAAATAAAGAAGAATTCAAAGCCTAAATAGAAAAACAGCAGATCTTACAGAGATGAAAGATACAGTAGGCCAAATTAAATATATTAGACATACATTATAGCAGGTTTCAAGAAGCAGAAGAAAGAATAAGTGAGCAAAAGACAGAACAATCAAACTAGAGTGCGTAAAAGAACAACAAGAAAGCTGGAAAAAATGAAACTGATTCTTAGGGAAATGACGGGCAAAAAAAAATGAGCGTAAATATAAGAAACATTGGTGTCCCAGAAGGAGAACAGAAAAGTAAAGGGCTTGGAATGTTAGTTGAATATATAATTGGAGAAAACTTCCCAACCCCTATAAAAGATATAAATATGCAAGTCAAAGAGGCCTGATGAGCCCCAAATAGAATAAATCCAAATATGCCTTCTGCAAGAAGCATACTAAGCAAACTCAAATGTAGAAGAAATACTGAAAGTCCTGAAAGCAGCGTGAGAAAAGTAACCTACTACACACAAAGGAAAACACATAAGACCCGGTTCAGGCTACTCAACAGGCACCGTGGAGGCAAGAAGGCAGTGGTATGATATATTCAAGATCCTGAACAAGAAAAGATGCCAGCCAAGAATTCTTTATACAGCAAAGTTGTCCTTCAAAACTGAGGGAGAGATTAAAATCTTCAAAGACTGAGAGCACTAGTCAACAAGAGACCTGCCCTGTAAGTGCCCTGTCAGCTGGAAAAAAAAAGAGAAGAGGGAGATCTGAAGGAGGACAAGGAATTGAAAAGTACCATAAGGGTAACTTAAAGGATAAAAAGAGAGGAAAAAGAATATATAGATCTGTCAAATGAAAACTAAAAGGTTAAATGGTAGATTCAAGAACTGCTTTTACAGTAATAACTTTGAATGTCTATGGACTAAATTCAAGAATTAAAAGGTACAGATTTGCAGAATGGATTAAAAACTATAATCCTACTATATGGTTTCTACAAGACATGCATCTTAGACTCAAGGACATAAATAGATTGAAAGTGAAAGGAGGAAAAAGATGTTCTATGTAAGGTGTAATCAAAAGAAAGCAGAAGGACAGGCCACGGTGGCTCAGCAGGCAGAGTTCTTGTCTGCTGTACTGGAGACCTGGGTTCAACTCCTGGTGCCTGCTCATGCAAAAAAAAGAAGAAAAAGCACAAGTAGCTACACTAATATCAGATAAAATAGACTTTAAATGTAAAGATGTTATGAGAAAAGGAAAGCCAGCATGTATTAATAAGAGGGAAAATTCACCAAGAAAAAATAAGAATCATAAATTTTTATGCATCCAATTAAACAGCTCCAAAGTACATGAGGCAAATATTGGTAAAACTATAGGGAGCTAAAGATGTTTCAACAATAATAGTGGGAGACTTCAAAGCACCATTCTCTACTATAGATAGGAAACCAGACAGAGGAGCAAAACTAGGAAACAGAGAAACTAAACAATGTAATAAATGAAATAGACCTAATAAACATATATAGCTCATTAGACCCTGAAACACCAGGATATACACTTCTTTCTAGTGCACATGGAATGTTCTCCAGGATAGATCATACGCATGGACACAAAATTAGTCTTTTAAATTTAATATGATTGACATTATCCAAAGCATTTTCTCTGCCCATAATGGAATTAAGTTAGAAATTAATAATCACCAAAAACCCAGAGCTATCACAAATATATGGAGATTAAGCAACACACTCTTAAAAAAATTGGTGGGTCAAAGAAGAAATTGCTAGAGAAATCAGCAATATTTGTTGAGAATGAGAATACAACATATCAGAATTTATGGGATATGGTAAAGGCTGTGCTTTGAGGGAAATTTATTGCCCTAAGTGCCTATATTTAAAAACAAGAACCCGTAATAATTGAGGACGTCACTGCTCACCTAGGGAAATTAGAGAAAGAATAGCAAACTAACCCAAAAGTAAATAAAAGAAGAAAAAACAAAGATTAAAGCAGAAATAAATGAACCGGAGAACAAGAAAAGAATAATAGAATCAACAAAACCAAAAGTTGGTTCTTTGATAAAATTGATGAACCCTTAGCTAGAATGATAAAGAAAAATAGAGAGAAGATGCAAATAAACAAAATTAGAAATGTGAGTAAGGTCATTACCATGGATACTGAAGAAATTAAAATACAAGAAGAGAATATTATGAACAACTATTTGCCAACAAACTAGACAACTTAGATGAAATGGAAAAATTCATAGAAACACACAAACTACCTATACTGACTTGAGAAGAAATAAAAGAGCTCAACAAACCAATTACAAGTAAAGTAATTCAATCATTCATCAAAAATGTTCCCACATAGAAAAGCCAAGACCAGATGGCTTCATAGGGGAATTTTATCAAACTTCCAAAATGAATTAACCAAGTCTGCTCAAACTCTTCAAAAATTTTGAGGAAAAAGGAATGTAGCCTACCTCATTTTATGAAACTAACACCACTCTAATACCCAAACAGATAAAGGTGCTACAGGAAAGGAAAACTACAGACCGATCTCCCTAATGAACATAGAGATGTAAAAATTTGCAACAAGCACAATAAATTTGCATATGCAGGGCTTTGTGTTAGTCAATGTTTTCTTAACACAAGTAATGAAAGAAAAATATAAGTGGGACTTCCTCAAAATTAAAAAACTTTTTTGCATCAAAGGTCTTTATTACAAAGTGAAAAGACGACCTAATCAATGGAAAAAAAAATTTGGAAACCACATATTCAACAAGGATTTAATATCAAAATATAAAAAGAAATCCTACAGCTCAACAATTAAAAGACTAACAAACCACATAAAAAATAAGCAAATAAAAAATACATATTTCTATAAAGAGCTATACAAATGTCTAAAAAGCACATAAAAATATTGCTCAACATCACTACCTATTATTAGGGAAATGCAAATCAAAATCACAATGAGATATCATTTCACACCCATTAGAATAGTTTCTATTAAAAAATAAAAAAACAGATAATTACAAGTGTCGGAGAGAATGTGGAGAAATAGGAGTACTCCTCGATGTAAAATGGCACAGCTGCTATGGAAGACAGTTTGGTGGTTCCTCAAGAAGCTAAATATAGAATTATCATATGACCCAGCAATCCTGCCACTAGGTATTATGCTAGTAATTGAAAACAGCGACTTGGACAGATATTTGTACACTGATATTTATAGCATGATAATGTCACAATTGCCAAAAGATGGAAGCAAGCCAAGTGCCCATCAATTGATGAATGGATAAATGTGGTATAGGCATATGATGGATTATTACCCACCTATAAGAAGGAATGAAGTCTTGATGCATGAGACAACATGGATGAATCTTGAGGACATTATGTTGAGTGAAATAAACCAGCACTGATTTGAACTTAGTATAATAAGCAAGCTCATAGAATTAGAATCTAGAATACAAGTTACCAGGGGATAGATTGGCGGTAGAGAATGAGGAACTTATGCTCAATTTGTAAAGAATTTTTATTTAGGTTGATTGTAAATGCCTGGAAATGGACAGTGGTGATGGCAGCACATAATTGATAGCTGAATTATGTGCGTGAATGTGAGAAAGGGCAAGTTTTGGGTCTTGTATGTGAGTAGAATATAAATTAGAAGATAAAATATGAGATTGTATTACACAGTGAACCCTGTTGTGAGATGGACTGGGGTTAATAGTTACAAGTATAAGAATGCTCTTTCATGAACTATAATAAATGTATGACACTAATATAAAGTGATCATAATAGGGTGATATACGGGAAAATTACACCTAATGTAAGCTATGGACTATAGTTAATAGTACTATTATAATATTCTTTCGGTTGTAACAATGGTACCACACTAATGCAAAGCATCAACAATGCAGTGGGGTTATAGCGACATTGTCCTTTTTTTACATGACTTTTCTGTAAGCATGCAACTTCACTAATTAAAAAAATAATAATAATTTTGAAAAACCAGACAGAAAGTACTACATGCACACAATCTTAGATTGTCTTTATGTTCGTAGAAAATTTCTCTGATACCACTTGCTGCTTTTACAGATTTTGTTTTGCAGACTTTGCTAAGGTTAAATTATTAATCTATGCTTCTGTGTCTATTTAAGAAAATCATCCTGCCAATACAAACAACAGTTGCAAATGGAGCAGTCAGATATTTCATTATTAAGAGACTGAGAAATTGTAAATCTTGGAGAAATGAAGTTAAGTTGCTTTACTTTATTTCAATAGTAAGGACCCTAAAACTTTTAGTAAAATCCACTACTATTTAAATAAAAGTTAGTTTCTAGGGGCAACGGTGGCTCAGCGACAGATTTCTCTCAGGCCATGTTGGAGACCTGGGTTCAATTCCTGGTGTCTGCTCATGAAAGAAAAAAAAAGATAAAGTTTACTTCTAAATATACTGATATGGTTTCCCTAATACTGGGCATGTCCATAATTCTTTTTTAAATACTCAATATTTCACAGTGCAAAGCAGTTGGAGTGGATTTCGAAAAAAATAGTTGACAAAGTTCGGAATCTGTTTCTCTGCATATTTTCCAGCCTATCAGTTTCCATGGAGTTTTGTCATTTCTTGAAACAGAAAGTTAAGCACATCTTCTAATTGTCTCAGCACCTAAATTTTCAGGAGCAAACATTGTATATATTTTTACTAATTTGTTAAAAATATCAGTGAGGTGCAGGCTGCCCTCTCCCTCCTCCTTCACTGCCGCCTCCGGCAGCTGGGGCTATTGGCACTGCATCCCTGGTACTTCTTTTGGGAAAGGACATCCGTGTAGACTCCCGCTTTAGCCAGGGCTGATGAAGAACCCAAGGAGGACGTCAAGATTATGAGAACAATGATCATACTGATCACTGACAGTGGCGGGGCAGGATGAGGCTGCGGTGCAGTTTGAGGCATATTCCACCTAGTAAACTCATGAAAGGCTATGGTGGAAAAGACAGGGTTTTTCAACGACTCAGATCAGAGTCCGATGACACAGGCAGCCAATCAACGAAACAGACGCACCTGCACAATTGGGAATGGAAGATGAAGATACGGTTGTGTTCCAGTAGCAGACAGGAGGCATCGACAAAAAAGGGAGCCTGCTGCTTTCTTCCAGAACTCAGTTCCTGCAGACCAAGAATGCGTTCTCAATTTATAAAGGCAATTTGGTTCCACCACAACCTGACTGCTACAGTATAGTGGAATCTATTATTTCATTTCCCCTTTCCCCATTCATTTATTGTAACTAGTGTGTGCGCACAAGGATATTGTTTCATTTTGTTTTGTCTTTTAACTAAATGACCTATGGTTTGTTGACATCAAATGAAGATGAGATGGGTAAAAATACTGGTTCTGTGAAAGTGCCTCCTTTCTCCATTAGTGTCATGCTCATTCAGCTCTTAACTTTATAGTAGAGTAAGTCATTTTGCTCTAGCTGTTTAACACAAACCAAGAACATAAACAAAATCTTTGCACACCTTATTTGTTGGAGAATTTTAATGTTTTTCACTTATCATTGGAAATTCAAGAACAATTTTATAACTTTTTGTATGTAGCTGCTGCATCGAGGGCAAACTGTCTGTCTTTAAGCATGGATAAATTAGACTAAAAGAACTAAATCCTAGATAGTTTCCCTTCAAATCTAAGGTTCTTGTTTAAATAAACATCCTGTTTTAAAAATATTTATCTATTGAGTCACTGGAAATGTGCTAGTTCCCTTGATGCTGAAGATCAGGCAACCACATATTCTACTCCTAAGACATTATAGTCTAACAGAGAAGATAACAATCAAAAAGATTCCTCAGGTGCAAGTGCAATAAGATGTGCTCATTGAGAGATGGGAAAGGTAGCTCCCCTCACCCCACACCCAAAAAAGGAATCCCTCAAGGTAAGTGACATGAAATATGTAAAATATGTTAGAATTAAAATTCCTGGTCATTTGAAAATGGACTTCTAAGGAAAGAATAAAAACAAAGGCTGCGTGTTAGTTTTCTATTGTGTGCAACAAATTACCACAAATATTGTGATTTAAAATGACATGTATTTATTATCTCACAGTTTATGTGGGTTAGGGGCTTGGAAATGGCTGTTTAGGGTCCCAGGAGGCTTCAATTACAAGTTGGGTAGTTGCAGCCTCATCTGAAGCTTTTTATAGTAGAATTCAGTTCCTTGAAAATGAAGAATTAAGGGCTTCCATTTTTTACCAGCTTTCAGCCTCAGGGTACCCTGAGCATCACGGGTTTCCCTCAGTTCCTTGCCACACGGATTTCCCAAATAAAGCCCACACATGGTAGTGTGGCTCTTCAGAGATAGCCGAAGAAACAGACTCTAGCAAGTTGGTCACACAATTTTCCATATAAAATCACGTATACTTTCCTCCTATGGTGACTAGAAGTTACAAACCCCAGAAAACCAAGTTCTTGATCTTAATCCATTCATATAGGTTTGAGTCCATTGTAAATAGAACTTTTTGATAAGCCACTACATTAAGGTGTGGCTCATTGAATCAGAGTGGGTCTTAATCCTGTTACTGGTGGACTTTCAATGAATCCAGACCCTGCCATGTGCAGCTAGCTGCAGCATACTTCAGTCTTAAGGGAGAAAGCATCACCTTGCAAAGACCTGAGCCAATAAACACCCGTTATTTAATCCACCATATTTTATAGTATTTTTTTTAGCAGCTAGGAAACTAAAACAACTCCCACTGCATTTGCTATATTCTATTGGTTACATAAATGTCACAGGTCATGTTCAAGCTCAAGGGAAGGTCCTATGCAAGTCAGGAGATGGGGATTAAGAGGGACATGGTAGCGTCTGTCCACTGCAATGAAGAAGGTAAAAGTTTTGCATGGGTATGACACACATTTGGTGCAATCCATTTGGGAAAGAAGTTTGGATTCGGATATGCAGGGTATTGAATGCTTTGCTCTAGAGTTAAACATTATGCTACGTGCATGAAGAAACCATTTAAGACTTTCAAACAAGGAAGGAAAATTAATGGAACTAGCCTTCAGAAAGTTTAATCTGGAAATGGCATATAAAATGGAAAAGGAGAGAAAAATAATTGGTTTGGAGAAAAAAGTGAATACTTCATTCGGTTGTTGAAAGAGTAAATTAAGTAATGAGTATTGTTGCAGAAAGTCTGATGACAGATTGAGAATTTAAAATAAAACTTTGTCTTTTAAACTGTGTTACCAAAAGAAAGAGTGATGATTATTCACCAATTCCTTAATACATAAAATTAGTCTTCCCTTTAAACAGAGTACAATATAGGGTGCTCTTTGAGAATCGCACTGTAAGAAGGAGAGGTGGGGCCATGAAGTGCTCAAGTGTAGGAAATGAGACTTCATGATACTTAACAGGGAAGGAAAAAAATGGACCTTATAAACACAAATTAGCATCTTCTAAAAGTTATATTTATAAACACTATTAGTATCTTCTAAAATTTTCATTTGAAAAGAATAAGAGTAGTTTAGCCATAAAATATTAGGCATGCATTTTTTGTGGAGATTTTTAACTTTTGATCTCTCACTATTGACCAATATAGCACTGTAGAATTAAGGAAAGGATAATTTCTTCATAAAGAGCTTTTAAGGGACGTGGGAAATTGGGATAAAGAAGAGTTTATAGATGGAAAGACTTTCAAATGCAATACATAGAAATTGATAATGAAGGAACATTAGAGAGTGAAAATAAAAATGATATTTTGATACCAGGTGATTAGGGGTTATTAATAATTAAAAGGATAAAGAATATTGGAAAAGGAATAGATTTTAGAGATGAGGAAAAGTTAGTTTTTATACACTGAATTGAAAGGATTTTCAGAACTATGGGTAAAGATGTCTAATGCACATTCAGACACGCAGCACTAGAACCCAGAAAGGTGGTTAGGACTAAACATGTGGACTCTTGGGAGTTACCAGGTACAGGTCACAACTGAGAGGAAATGTTGGGTACCCTCGCCCTGGAAAACAGTGTGGTGGGAAGGGACAAGGACTCTGAGCAAGGCTTTATCGAGTATCAGCATTCAAAGATGGATGAAGAGACCGAAAGTGAGAACGTACTTTGAAAGACAGTATATTCTAAATAGTAACTGCAATCTCAAATCCCTTGAGAAGTCAGGTGAATATCATTGAAGCTAGCATATGTAAAGCAATAAGAAGTGGTGGAACTGAGAGAAAATGAAGAATGTATGCTACACATAAAGTCATTTACTTTAAAAGAAATAAATAGTTTAATAATATCTATGCAAATAAATAAACCTGAAATCTTAATTTGGTCTATAGGATGCCAATTTGTGATCTCTGGGCTACAGTAACAAATTCAGAGAAGAGAAGTAGGGTGAAGTCAGAAAGAAACCACTGATTCTACAAATGGGACATTATCTATAACCTTTAGAGATGTTTCAGTAAGTTGTGTTAGCAGACACCAAAGTATATGATTTAAGAGTGAAGTGGGTGACAAAGAACCAAAAGGTTGTCCTAGTTTATCAACAATTTAGGACTTGAAAAAATGACTGCAGATAGCTGTGAGGGCAGTCAAGAGGAAATTTATAACTGATCATGAACATCAGGGGAATGACAAGGTTAAATGCCAAGTGTCCCAGTAAGAGACAGCAAAGAGTTGCATAAGGCAAGTATTAAAATCAGAATTGTGAACAGGAAATACAAATAAGGAACTGACAGCTGTGCCCAAGGGAGCAAAGCCCAGCCAAACCCAGTCTACTACTTGCTGGTGTGTAGGCTCAATTAAAGATTGCAAACCCATTTTGCCATGCTCCCTACACACTTCAAAAACCACCCAGATCATCCGTGAACAACTTACCTTCTCAAGGCAAAGTGAAGGATATAAATGGGGCAATGGCTTGATCAGCTACTTGAGATCTGAGAGTTTTGGTCCGTTTTTATTTTTAGGAAAGCCAAGTAGTGCATAGTTGCGGACTGAAAGGCTGCTAGACATGTATGCTAGAAGCCTAAGGGATGCTTGATGGAATCAGGCTCTGGAGCAGGAAGGAGGAGATGGTATCAAGGTTATAGGTGGAGGGATTAGGTTTTGAGAGAGAAAATAACACATTTCTCTAAAATACGAGGGAAACAAATGAGGATGCATTGGAAATGGAAATACATTTCAAAGTGGCACGGAAACACACTGAATAAGTGCCTGCTGCAAACCTCTGGTCTACTTAGCACCAATATGATCACATAAAATATTAGAGAGGGGTAGAATCCAAATTACCTGTGCATGTCACTGGTAGGTTTTCCATTCTATACTCATGAAAAGTGTGTGGTTTTCATAGTGCCAAAGAACAGTGGCTCAGGTTTCATAGTTTGCATGGTTGGTTTAATGCTTTTTTGCTTGGGTTCAATTATTCAACAAATATTAATGGTGATCCTACAATATGCTATGTGGCATAGCTTTTTAATTATTAGTGTTAAGTTTTTATTAGAAAAGTAATATTTGCTCTTGGTGAAAGCCTAAACAAAAGAAAAACAAATTAAATATCATTTCATAAGCAGGTATTTCTTAAGCATGTGTCAGATCCCATTCTAGGAGCTAGGTTCACAAGAATGAACAAAATAGACATGGATCATGCTGTATGAAACTTCTAAAACAGTGGATGAAACTAAATCACACACACACACACACACACACACACACACACACACACTCCCCCACTACAACTTCATCCCCAGGTAAACATTCAATGTATATATTCTGTAAATTTCGTTTTCAGATTTCTTATATCTTGAATTGTTTTAGCACATTCTGATATTATATATTTTTCCTCTTTGTTTAACTAGAGTTCAGGATTGTTTTATGTTCTATTCACAGACTAATTTTGAAGTTTTAGACAATATGAACCAAAACAATGATAGAGAAAGAGCTTAGAGATAAAGAATGAATTGCAACCATGATATCTTTCTTTACATTATACCCCCCAACTCTTCTTTTGCAAGACTATATAATGTAATAGATGAATGACATGAGGAATAACATGTTCATTAATTTATTCTGTCCATAAACTTTGAGTGCCTACTTTGAGCAAAATGATATTCTAAATCCTGTTTACCTACCGAAGCAAGTTTCCCTGAAAATCTAATCTTTCAGTAACAACAAACCTGGAGGAAAAGAGCAAATAATATACTTTTTCTAAATCAATATACTCCAGGGTAAAATAGGAAAATTAGAATTCAGAAAGAGAAAGGAAGAAAAGGAGATGGAAATTTCAGCTGATTTGAAGAATGGGTAGGAAGATTTCTTGAATTCCTCCTGGCTGCAGGCATACACAAACTTTTTAGTGTTTTTCTTCTCAGTTATTCTTATAGTGACTGTTTTAAATGTACATAAATATCTACACACTCTGTGTCTGTATGTGGGGAAGAAAAGATTTATAATTTTTTTTTTGTGAAGGGGAAAATGCATCCAGGCTGATAGAATGTTATATATTTTGTATTTTAAATTTTTATAATCCTTCCATCCTTTATGCTCATCTAAACTCCTATTATTTAAAAAACTGGCAAACTGTACAGAGAATGTGACATTTGTGAATTTTGCTTACTCTGCTCCAGAGGAATATAAGAGATAGCTATAATATATGTCATTTTAATTTGTGATATGACAGAGACAATAACTTAAAAATATAGAATAGAACCAAACTGCTCAGTGTTAAATAGTGAATAAGCTAGGAGTATGTCATTTGGTTGATATTTCTATCTCCAAATGCCCATCAAATTATAGCCCCTGCAAATTTCTTCATTTTTATTTCCTAGAAATGCCCTGTATAATCCAACATAAAATGGAAACAATTTGTGCCCTTCTCACTCAATTTGTTATTGTGAGAAGGATGTTCCAAGGCCATCAAAGAGAAGTGCTTAAATATACAATCCAATTCAACCCAAAAGATATTTATGAATACCAATATTAGGGTTACACAATGGTAAGTTCTGGAAAGTAATATAACAGAGGTATACACTTAATCATATAGGTACAAAAAAGTGCCCCTTTGAAGGGCAAGGCTAGTTGATACGGACCAATATTTTTACATAGGGTACACAAATCTATTTTCTCTCCATCATCCTTATGACAGAAAAAATAAGAGCAATAACTAAGACTAAATGGAAAAAGGGAAAATATGACTAAAACACTTTATACATAAGGTCCACACTGCTGTGAAAAAACACCCAACACAATAAGTACTTCTCCAGTGTTCTGTTGCATTTGTTGCCAATGGAGAGGGGCATAAGAGGTGGAGATTTTATCACAAAGTGTTTTCAAATGAGGTCTTAGTGACATTTCAGTTTGAGCCTCCTATTCCTACGGAGGGGACTCTAAATTGTTTTTGCAAGGTAGATGATAAGCATAGATAAAACACTACTTACCTGTCTCCCCTGACCCCACGCAGGTTTTGGTTATTCTCAGGAAAAGGAAAGAATTAATTTGCCTTCAGGAGAGTGCTAGCACAATTTTCTCTCATCTCTGCTGAGTATCGTTTAAAGAATAATCTCTTAGGGACTTAGCGTCAGCAAAATGTAGCTGTCTGTGTTCCAGAAATTTCTTTATCTGTTTATTCAAAACCTCTCGTTTATCAAAATGTAAGCTTTATGAATCTTTAAGAAGAGAGAAGACACAGAAACATAAAAGAAAATGATGAGAGCTTGAAAATATAAATTAAGAACGCCAATCCATTCTTAAACCACTAAGGAAGGGATTCTAGAACTGAAAACATAAGAAATCAGATGCAAAATGTGTGCGTATATATGAGTATATACACGTCTGTGTGTGTGTGTTTGCAGGGAAAGGGTTCCAAGCAAGTGAACAGAATGTGCAAAACTTCAGGGCAAACAAGATCTTTTTGGTGAGCTTTCAGTAGTATACAGTATAATGTTATATTACAATTTGAACATTAGGTGTAAGCACTTAACTTACATAAGCTTTTAGCACACGCTCCTGAAGGTTTGCGCAAGTAGAGAAAGCGATCTTTGCTAATAAAACACAGGCTAACTTGTTCAATGTTCATTTAAGCTAGTATTCTCTCCCTTTATGAACAGGCTGTAGGGAAAACCTGTATTCCTGATCATTGTGGTTTCTAAATTCCATCCAGTCACCAAGGTATAGCAATAGTGATTAATAAGGCAGACTCTGAAAACAGACAGCCCTGGTTGTGATCTGCCTCTATCACTTGGTAGCTGTGTGACTTTTAGGAAGTGAACAGAGTGTGCAAAGCCTCAGAGACAAGTAAGATCCATTTGGAGA
The DNA here is from genome assembly GCA_004026745.1 of Myrmecophaga tridactyla. Lineage (NCBI taxonomy): Eukaryota > Metazoa > Chordata > Mammalia > Pilosa > Myrmecophagidae > Myrmecophaga > Myrmecophaga tridactyla. The sequence goes on from PVIY010015089.1 coordinate 25,253, forward strand.
GTTTCCAGCAGATTACAACTTCATGCTATATTACAATTTGAACATTAGGTGCAAACTCTTACATGAGTTTTTAATGACTCCTTTACTACTCTGAGGCTCAGTGTCCTAGTCTATAAATTGGGACTAGTATAGTACTTATCTCTAAGGGTGGTTGCATTAAATATGCCTTTTATATATGTTTAGCACATGCAAAGAGAGCTTAGGACATTGCCTGACATGTCTCCTGCATAAATGTTAACTTTTATTATGATACATCAAGTTTGTAGCAAAATGTGAAAAGAGAAAAACAAACCCATTTGACTTTGAGGATTGTATACCCCAATTATGTCTTTTAGTGATGAGAACAGTTTACCCTTAAAGGAGAAAAAAAAAAGTAGTGTGATAAAGTCCTCCTGAGCTAAACCAAACCAATGGCAACTTAATGGACAGATCTTGCTTGAAGTTGCTGAGGCAAGTTGAAAATAACTTAAATGGACCTTTTAAAAAATTTAAGAAAGAATATTATACTCTAACTCTAAAGGCCCAATTCTACTTGACAACAACTACAAAATAGGGTCAATTTCTTTCAAGTTTCATATTCTGGTTGTTTCTCCCCTTGGAGCCCCTAAATTTCATATAAAAGTGAATGCATTTCTTTTAAATAAGAGGAGGTCTGTGCTATGCACACATTTAGATTCTTATAATGCCAAGGGAATTTTTTTTTTCAAAGCAGCAGTTCATATTCAGAGAGCACCAAACGGAACTTAAAGCTCAAAGGGTTTGACTAAATTTAGAAACCACAATGTTCTAGTGATTCTAAATTTGACGAGGCAAACTAGAAGCTAACCAAAATTGTATATCAAATGATCTTTTCTATTATGGCAACAGATAGGACAAGATGTTATTATCCTAAATTTAGGAAAATCAGACCAGTAACTAAAAGATGAACAAAATAAGACTAAAATATAAAACAAATATGCTGATTCCCAGAATATAGAATTATTCTCAAGACATTTTCAGTGGTGTCTCTAGTAAGTTATAAAGTAGAAAATGTCAAAAATACTAACCATATTAAGAGGAGGGAGGAAATGTTCCCATGAAGTGTATAGTTTATACTAAGTCTGTGGCAATACGTCCATCCTGGGTTTCAATATTGTCAAGGACAGGGGAGTTTCAGCACAGGCATCATATAAAAATTAGTCTCTCTCGTTTCCCATATTAGGTCTACACATTTCAAATGGAATGCTACACAATGACATGTTAATAAAATTGATTTCTTCACTTAACTTTTCCTATTGTTTAAATTCACCTCAGATTTCCCGATCTTAAAATAAAGCACTGTATTTTCTTCCTAGGTGCTGCTCTATCCATGATGCTGCCGATTAGTTATACTAATGGAAATCTACTAAGCTCCTCTTTAGTGAGGAAACTTAAGGGCAAATCAGGAAAGATCAGATTAATAATTTAAAGTGATTGTGACACAATTACTTTTAAGAAATAGTGAAACACATAAGTGGAAATAATATAATTTTCAATTTTATTGCAAAGGAAAATATTTGAAGTAAGATCCATTAAGTTTTCACAACAGTGAAATGATGGGGATTTAAAAATTGTAGCAATACTGGATTTTATTAACTCAGAAGTTGCATTGGCAAGTTAATTCAGTTAAGTCAAAAGTGAAAGTAATATATTTTGTGAAGGAAAAATCGTGTTTTTTTTTTTAAAACCATTTTATCATCGTAAGCAAACTTTAAGAGAGCTACTTTGACGTTTAACTATGTGTTCACTACCCCATATTCTAGCATAAACTGCAAAAGCATAGCTTTCCTAAGGTAAAGTTTAGGCTGTATAGCAGAATGGAATTCATAACATAAAAGAGATTACTCTATTAAAGTCAGATTGTATTCATTTCAACTTTCCTGTGATCTGCTCACAGAAATAAATATCATCAATAGAAGCTAGAACTTAACCTGACGGCCCTTTTCCAAAAGAGATATTTTTTGAGGGAGTATGGTTTCTGATTTTTATAATATGCCAACTAAAATTCAAATGGAGATATCAGAAAGGTTTAAAAACCTCTTGCAATCAACCTAAGTAAATATTAAACATTAAAGCCAATAAAGATATAGATTTATTCTATCTAATGGAAAAGTTGAAATATTAACATTCCTACTATGCATTTACCTTACTTCCACAAATAACTTGTTACCAGTTTCCATGAATATTAATGCATCAATAAATTAGTTTAGATGAATATAGTACTGGAAATGGTACCAAGTTTTTGTGCTTTCTGGTGATTATTTATCTCAAAGTTCATTACACAGTATTTAAGCCAGGTACAAATAACCTAAATTAAATCATAATGGGTAATGGGAGGTAAAGGTGGGTCATTCTTTACTGCCAATAGGTGGGCAAAGTCATTTTGTTTAGGGTTAAGAAGTATGTTATTTTTCTTATCACAAGCATAATACATTTTCATTGTAAATTGTTTAGAATATACAGATAAGCAAAATAATGGCAATATGTCTAGAGACAACTAACATGAATATAATTTGGAGGATATAAAATTATGTGTATTTATAATATTATTTTTATGTATCTGTATTAGTTAGGGTTCTCTAGAGAAACAGAATCAACAAAGAACACTCGCACATATAAAATTTATAAACTGTCTCACGTGACCGTGGCAATGCAGAGTCCAAAATTCATAGGGCAGGCTGTGAAGCTGATAACTCTGATGGAGGGTCTGGACGAACCCCACAGGAGATGCTCGCCAGCCGAAGCAGGAATAGAGCCTGTCTCTTCCGAATCCTCCTTAAAAGGCTTTCAGTGATTAGATTAAGCATCACTCATTGAAGAAGACACTCCCCTTTGGCTGATTACAAATGGAATCACCTGTGGATGCAGCTGATGTGCTCATGATCTAATTCTATGAAATATCTTCATTACAACAGACAGGCCAGCACTTGCCCAACCAGACAAACAGGTACCACTACTTGGCCAAGTTGACACATGAACCTGACCATGACAGTATCCAATGGACCAGGTAGGATTCAATCAGTAGAGGGAAACCATTCAATACTTTGAACAAGTTTAATATGAAGACTTATTAACTATAATAGAAGATTGGATTAATGAGGAGTTGGCTAGTAGACAGTAAGAGAATTTTAAATAAGATAGCAATAGTGGGTTTAAGGAATTGCTACTACCCCTTAGGCTGAGATAGAGCTGGGCCAAGAGAGCACACTGTGACCACAGGTACTCTACTGCAAAACTGCGGAGGGAAGGAGCAGAGAGGAAGATGCTGGCTTCCCAATACTGCAGGAGACCAGGTCTGGAGAAACCATATGTGCAGCAGGTGCTGAGGGCCACAAAAGCCACTCGTGCTGTTGAGGGAGATTTGCTGAGTGACTAAATGAATGAGTCATCTGATTATCGGACATCTACTATCAGCCTGTAATGGATGATCTACCTTTGTGTTATCATTACCTTCAAACTCTTCTTCTACACTCTCACCCTGGGGTTCTTTGTTTCCCATGGCCATAGACCTTTTCTGAAAAATGTAAGAAAGAATCATATGAAATATCCAGAATTTCCAGAATAGGAATCCCTAACTTTCCCCAACATCTGGAACAGTGCCCAGAATGTTGACAGTGTCATATATACATACATATTGAATAAATAAATGGAAATACGCATTGAAGAGCCAAGATATTAAATGTAGCATTCAAGAGGACATCACTGTGAAACCCACTGAAAGCCAAGATATTAAATGTAGCATTCAAGAGGACACCACTGTGAAACATCTCTTGGATGTGAAGAGAAGAAACTAAAAGCTTCTAGAGAAATAAAATGGAACACATGTGTTGGAAACTAGAACCAAACCTTTAGACTTCTGAAGGAAAAGTAATTTCAAGTTAGAATTCCTGAAACCCATTTTTAAAAACTAATCACAGGAGAAAGGTTAAATAAAGCCAATTTTATATATGTTAAATCTCAAAAAATGTACTTGTGGTCCACTATTCTTTGGAAAGATGTAGTTCACCATAAATAATGGTGTAAATAAACAAAGAAGGCATAGGATCAAGGGAAAAGAGTTCCAACACAGGAAGAGATGTAGTGATGGTGAAGGGAAACCCAAAGATAACGGCATGATGTAAACTGGAACGCCCCCAGGCCAGATGAGAGCGTGATGACCACGGACTCCAAATGAATGCCTCCCAGGAGTAAAAAAAGAACTGATAAATTACTTGATGCGAATGATCATACACAAACAGAAACAAAGCAGCTTTCATAGGTGTTTGTGTTTGAGATCAATTCAAACAAGAAAAGAAAAGACCCCAGGACAAATAAAAAGTTATTTAAGTAAAGATACAAATCTTACTAAACTACTTGATTCAGAAGTGAGTGGTACTTACATAACCAAAAAAGGGCACACTAAATTATAACTTAAATAAAAACTGTGACATAATTTTGTTGAGATACAAGATAAGGGAAAGATTTGGAATTTGCTATCATGGTGTAAAAGTGCTTATTTTTATATTACATTGTAGGAAGTTATTGATAGAAGCAATACATATTATTTAGTATTAAGAAGACTGAAGAAAGAAATAATGGAAATGAAAATGTTGCCTATGAGATTCAAAAATTTTTGTTATAACCTTGAGTTTTATTTTGATTTTTTAAAACTCTAATATAAATTTTGATTTTCTTTTAAATTGAAAAAAAGTATTCTGAATGGAAGCAAGGGGGTTGAGGTAGGGGAGGGTTTTCCATTTGAGAATATAACAGAAGCAAATATTAAGAATTGCAAAAGTACAGATTTCTAGCACTCCACCATCACTCAGCTGAGCTATTGCAAGGTTTCTGTAGATTTTTCTGCCACCAATCTTTCCTTTCAATTCCATCCTTCACAGAGCTCCCAAAATTACCTCATAATCACAGATTTGATCATTCAAATGTTCTAAACAACTGATCAACCACATTAAGATGTCCAAACTCCTCTGTGTGGCATCGAAGACTCTCAACAGTCTTACTCTAACCTAACTGCCCAGGCTTAGTTTTCCTTAATCAGTCTCATGCCTTTACATTCTCATCTCTAAGTAAGTCAACCATTTCATGGCTCATGTAACCTTCTCCAGCCACTTTGAATTGACATTTTATTATTTTTCCTTCTGTATTTTGTTGTGCACCTAGTCTCTATTTTATCATTTGAATCATAGTCACATACCTGACAATTACTTGGGCCACAAGAAAGCAGTCCATTTTTCTGGAGGGAGAATCTGTGTCTTATTCAAAATGCTACTTCTGTGAACATTTATCACAGTGCATTAAACAAAATAGGTACCCAAGAAGTTCTTGTTGACTTTTAAACAAAATCTTTAAAACTTTTTATTATATATATATATATATAGTTCACTGTTGAATATTCATGATGAACCTGTCAGAGGTAATGGCCATGATTTTCTAACTGTAAAAGTTTGTCATGCTTTGCCATGAATACTTAGCATCTGTTAGAAGAAATGTAAGACCCAACAACCAATTGGTTAAGGTTTCATATTACTCATAAAATTATTCCAGAAGTTCTAAGAAAAGTTATTTCTAAAATAATTTATTAAAAAATAATTGAGGAAACCTTAATTAGAATGTATCAAACATTTTAGGATAAAAAATGAGGTACATTATGTTAAGCCAAAGATTTATTGGCATGACTGATAGCAGACTTTTAAATAGTATGATAATCTAGTGGATACTTTGGACAATACAAAGGTGAACATATCTTTCTAATTGTGAGCTGAGAGAGCTTAGATTTTAATGTCTTTTTTTTTTCCTAACCACCATACTTAGTCTTTTCCTTTTTAACTTTTTTAAACTTTCTGTTTAATGCAAGTGTAATGATTTAAATGAGTGGATGAGTTCCCACCACCCACTCATTCTCTTTGTCATCCAATAACTTACCAGATAGCCAAATAAACTAACTCAGGTTTAAGTAAAAATATTTTTTAAAATAGTCCAGTGGCCTTGTAATCCCAAGCAATCAATAAGAGGAAACTGAGGGCTTTGAAGAGTAGTTCCCATTTTAATTGTGTCAAGTACACTCATAATTGATACTACCCAATACACACCATGCTATTTCCTGATGCTCTATCTGCAAGTAAAAAAATGCTTATTATGGGGGAGGGGAGAATTTTTCACTGCAGTCATTTTACAATCTTCCAAAATCTCAAGGGGACAACTCCAATTTTAAGAGGTCCAAGTTGAAAGATTAAATTAAATGTGCTGTAACTGTTGCTGCTAAAAATTAGGAGCTCCCAGATTATATGTAACACTTTATTTCCTGAAATGATTTTTTACCACCCAGCTAAGTATGAATAAATTGGGACAATACTTTCATAAATACCAGTTTGGAAATATTTGAAATTTAAAACCATTTGAATTACAGAAATTTAAAACATAAGTAGCAAATAAATTCTATCACTATAAATCATTTATCAATAGTCACTTTAAATATCTCTGCAACAATTTTCCTAATTTATAAACATCTCTACTGCATGCCATCTGCTGATTCTTATTTTAATTCATAAAAAGACTGTGTTTAAATCAAAATGTAAGTGACAGAATCAGAACAAAAGGGAAAGGGCAGGAGAATAAACTGAATAAATTCCAAATATGACTTCTAAAGGCAGACAATATAAAAGCTATAATCTTAGTTTAAGCATCACACTCTTTAAACACAGTAATTACAGGACATCTGCTGGGAACACAGCTTTGCCATTGGATAACCTTAATTGCCCTGTAATATTTCCTGACACTCCCCAAAATATGCCCCATTGCTAATAATTCATTCACATTTCAGCACCATTATTAGCTACTAATTCAAACAATCAAGACAAAGACAATGAATGGATGACCTTGAACAATTACCCACTCAGTGAACAGAATTTATTTTGTGCTTTTCAAAGATGTAACTGCTTTTCTGTGACTGTGAATAGCACTCGATAATAAGGGAAATGCAGCAAAGCGAAAAAAAAATATCCGTGGCATAAATTTTAAGGTTCATTCTCTGATATTCTTAGAATAGTGATGAAACTTATCCATATATTATATTTTCTATAAGGAAGATGAAAAGAAGTATGAAGTTCAAACAAAAAAAATCAAATTCTTTTTATAATTAACAGATAATACAGTTAAGAACAGTCAAGTATATTCAAACAGTCATTTCTTTTTTATTGCAACCTGTGAGAACATTTAAGAGTCACATAAATTCAAAGCCAGAAAAAACATTCACTTCTCACAGCAAAATGGTGGGAGTTTAATGGACATCTCCTTAGGGGGGTCCTTTTGCAAAATATTTTAAACACAGTCTGCCAAGTTAACACTCCCTCCTCCTCACCACCTCCTTGTTTCTCAAGAAACTTGAATTTTTAAAGAAATGTTGTACTCTTGGCCTTTTCTAATATGGTATGCATTAAGAGGAAACCCATAAATAAATGCTTACATATGCTCATGAGAAAGAAAGCAGACACCTCAAATTGATCTATTTGCCAACAAAAGGAAGAGGGAGTAGGCACAACTAAAACTAAGGCAAAGGAAGTAATAAATGATACAGGGTAACATACGTTACCGTTATACATCTTGAATGTGTTGTCGGCATATTTTGTTTTGTTGTAGTCCAGTAAAAAAGACAAGAAGAAAGAACACAGAGAAAATGGAGTAGGACTAGCAATTCCTTTCAAGAAAAAAGTTTTAACATTTTTCCACTGTCTAAAATCCCAGCAAAGAAAACTTACACTGATTTAATACAAACTCCAACAAAAAGCACATTTTAATTACTTCAGCTCTATGAAGTCTTATAAGACAACCCTACAGAAATTAGTAAAGCATGCATCCAGCTAAAGCAGATTTAATATATTGAAGCCTCTAAGCCTTCTTTCTTCTCCTATTCCTTCTCAGTCTCCTCTTATCACTGGGTGATTCCCTTGAATACCGAGGTGGTTTTAGAACCAATCACTGTGAGAAACATTGTATGGGACAGAGTAGAAAGATATTTATCATCTATCTATATGTTGGGCCCTAAAATAGGTAATTTTCATAAGCTAGTCACTTTTATCTTTTTTTTTTTTAACTTTTTTGTTGCATAGTGTAACATATATAGAAAACAAAGAAATAAAAGAGCAATAGTTTTCAATGCTTTCTTCAACAAGTAGTTACAGAGTTTGTCATAGGCTACTATACGATCTTCTCAGATTTTTCCTTCCAGCTGTTCCAGGATATAGGAGGCCAGAAGGCTTTGAATATTTTTTTATCACTACAATCGACATTTTTCTTTCTTTTTTGTGAAAAATAGCATATATACAAAAAAGCAATAAATTTCAAAGCATAGCACCACAATTAGTTGTAGAACATATTTCAGAGTTCGACATGGGTTACAATTCCACAATGTTAGGTTTTTACTTCTAGCTGCTCTACAATATTGGAGACTAAAAGAGATATCAATTTAACAATTGAGGAATCATATGAATTTGTAAATTCTATCTTTTCTATATAACTCCACCATCAACTTTGATCCTTCTATCTTTCTCTTTAGGGGTGTTTTGGCTATGGCTATTCTAACTTTTTCATGTTGGAAGGGTCTGTCACTAATATGGGGTAGGGAAATGGAACTAGCTGATGTTCTGGAGAGGCTGGGCCCTCTGCATTTCAAGACTTATCTGGTCCAGGGACCCATTTGGTGGTTATAGGTTTCTAGAAAGTTACTCTAGTGCATGGAGTCCTTGTGGAATCTTATATATTGCCCTAAGTGTTCTTCAGGATTGGCTGGAATGGTTCTGGTTGAGGGTTGTCAGGTTATGATAGGTAGCAGGGTCTAACTGAAGCTTGTGTAAGAGCCACCTCCGGAGTAGCCTCTCGACTCTATCTAACCTCTCTCTGCCACTGATACTTTGTTACCCTTCTTCCCCCCCTTTTGGTCAGGATAGCATTGTTGATCCCACGGTACCAGGGCTGGATTCATCCCTGGGAGTCAACTCCCACATCGCCAGGGAGACTTTCATCCCTGGATGTCATGTCCCACATAGGAGGGAGGGCAGTGATTTCACTTGCAGAGTTGGGCCTTAAGCTAGTCGTTTTAATTTAATGATATTTTAATATAGTAAGAGTGACAAAATTGATACCTAATACTATAATCCAGTTTCCTTTGCTAGCCTCAAGGAGAGTATTAATGGGGTGGTTATCCAATATGTACATGAATTTGTAAAAAAGTAGAATCCTCAGTATGCCCTCCTCAAAGTTCACATTGATATTTCTAGAAGACCCCAAGGAGAGCCTTCTGTGTATCTCACAGAGCCCTTTCATATTCTTGCATTCCTACCCTCCCTTCCTTCACATTTTTCCTTGGCCCTCAGAATCCCTGGAAAATGGGGCCTGACCATTGCCAACAGCCCCTGCCTTCTGTGAGAAAATCCCATATCCATTTCAAGTACATGATTTCCCTTTGAGCCCCGGACTGCACAGACTTGAGTTTCCTGGGATTTCTGGACTTCCTCTTGTTCCCCTTGTTCTAAAGCAATGGGGTAATACTCCATCCCTCCTGTGTCACACATTACCCCACACAAACATGATGCTGTAGCTGCTCCTATTATCCCCATTTTACAAACGAGAAACTGGGGCTTAGGAAACTTGAGTTAACTCGGCAAAAAGCATGTAAGTAGTAAAGTTCAAGGGTATTAAATATTATGCAAATTTTACATTCTACTCCTATCAGGCCCTGGAAATTTCTAAATCTCTAAAATGGGGGTAAATTCGGATGTCTGCTACACATACCAAACCATAGATACTAATGCAAAAACGTACTGATAGGGACCCATATGATATAGTAATGCAGTTCCAAAGGGGGCTCATAAGTCTTGGTCCTATTGAAGTTGTGCTGTTTTCCCCCAAATTATTATCCACTTTCAAATGTGTATTTCAGGTCAAATGAACATGCTAAGTAGAGTCCATGAGTCCCCCATTATAACCCCTTCTCTGAAGAAGAAAATTTGAGCATCACTAACTTAATCTAACAATTTGAGGCAACAGTGACATAGCATGATGACTCAAAGCAAAGCTCCTGGAGCTCTACCACTTGGGTTTGAATCTCAGCTCTGCGTTTTAAGAATTACGTGCTCATGAGCAAATAAACTTAAAACTTCTTTGTCTATAAAATGGAGCATGTAATAGTACCACAGATTTGGTAAGAAAATTAAATGAGTCAGTATTTGTAAGTGTTTGGAATTGTATTTGGTTTCTGGTAAATGCTCTATAAGTATTTTTTAAATTAATGTAGGAAAAGACCACCTGGAGATGCTCAGTTGACTGAGATCAGCAGGTGTCTCCTTGATTTATTGGGTTTAATTCAACTCTATGCTCATTAAATATCTATAGTGAAATTGTTTGCATGATGCATGGAGCATAGGGAGAAAGAATGAGCTTCAGAACACAACTGCATTTTATTTCCAAATTTGAGACCCAGTAACTCTTATACCAAACTTGCATTCCTGCTATTTAATTTTCATTTTCTCTTTGCAAAATCCTGCATTTCCCCATGCATAGAAAAAGAGTCAAAATAGATAACTGGATACCAAATACTCAACCCATGTAAAATAACATTCTGATGAGAGGAAGATAAATTAATCAGACTCATGGTAATCAGATCTCTTTGAATATGCACTGAAAAACAAAAACTTGGAAAAGTCAGCAAGGGCTCTATAGAAACCACTTTCAGTCAATCCTAAACATCACTCCACAAGCTCATGAAATGCCTTGGACCTGTTTAAATGGATGCTTTGTTGAGCTACACAATTCTTTTTCATTTTAGAGGCACTCAAACAGATTCATATGTAATTTGCTTTTGCATAATTTTATTAAAAGAAGAAGCCCTAAATGAGCTTCTTTTCATATTGGTATAATGAAAGTATTAATATCCACTTAAAGGTCAGTTTAGATGTGCATTTGCCTTCTTTAAATGATATTTGAATGCCAAGAATTTAATATCCTCAACATGATTTCTGCTAAAAAAAAAAAAAAAAAAAACAACAACAAAGAGTTTCTCTACTAAATCACTTTGACTATAGCCCATGTTTGGAAATAACCTGAAATTCATTGTAGAGATTTTAGGTTGTTAGCAGTTTAGGAAATAAATGAATGTGTTGACCTAGAGTCCACATTCCATTTTATCTGGAAAATTGTATGCCACAGGCCATGAGACCTGTTTTTTTCTTAACAAATACTTGTATAATGCCATGATGTCAACATACAGAGTATAAAGACAGGGGATGTCTTCCTTCCAGGGAAAGTAAGTTCTCTAGAAATGTAGTTAATGGTCTTTTCCCAATTCTTTTTGTGTTTTTGTTTTTTGAAATTACTATCTGTTTAAACTGAAGTTGGCTATATTAAATTACATCTGGTTATTTGCAGTTTTGATATTTCCTTTTCAGAAACCCAAAAGGTTTTCAGCTAAAGAGTTTTTCAGCTAAAGTTCAGATCCAGTTTAAATTGCATATTTCTGGTTTCCCCAAATTTTATTTCAGATGTTGAGCCAATTTCAAATTAGATTCACATTTTCTGTTCTTTTCTGGAAAAAAAATCCCACAAACTCTATATGGTTATAGATTATATCTGTTTTGAAAGACCTGATGAGACTAAAAAGATATGCTGTACAATACGAACCTCATAATTTAGCCTACAAAATTCCCTTCATATCATTGCCATTTACAAAAGTAAAAGTAAAAGAAAAATGAACCAAGACCAGTATGGGGATAAGTAAACCTGTTTAAATAAGGAAGAGTCCTAAAAATACATGACTTGAAACAAAATTACCATTTTGCATCAAAGATCCCATTATTGCTGAAAATTCAACATGTTTGACTAAACTTTAGTAGCACAAAACACAAAGAAAGTTTTGTATGATCATTTTATGAAATATTTATTTATGAAATGAAAGCATAGTTCCATTTATTAATTATATTCTTCAAGTGAGTGATTTGGAAATATTCAAATTGTATTATCTTATCCAAGAATTAGTTCTGCCTTTGATCTCACATCTTCAGCTATGCCCACATGAATTATAGAATGCTTTTGATACTACAAATCACAAAGCTCCTTCTTGAAATATGATTTGCCTTGATCTTAGAGACAAATTTTGATCATATTCCCGTTTCTGGAACTTAAGCTGGCCAGTTACCAATTGAGTAAGCTCAGGGAATACCCACACATGAACTTGTCACCAAAAATGAAGACACATTTACACAAATCAAATGGGTCAGTTGTGAGGACAACTAGCAGAAGAGTGGACATGAAGTCAGAGGGACAAATCCACACTCAAATTCCAGCCACTACTTAATAATCTTATACAGATTTCAGAGTATTTGCAAGTAATGGCTTTTTAAGTCTGTTATAGAGTAAAAATTTTAAAATAGTTTCTAAAGCCAAGGGCAAAACTATAAACATTTGCATGTGAGAAGACAAAGCAGGGTGACACTGGCCAAGACTGATGATAGAGGGTTTAGGACTTGTCTGGTATGGATGCCATAGAGATGATAAGGAGTGAATGCAGGGATCCTGAAAGAACAACATAATTGAGAGAATGCAGTTGATAGAAGATGATGAGAAAGTTGTAAAAGGCTGTAAAATTCAACCATGCTTTGATGAAGTCTACAAAGATGGATATATATAAATGTCTATGTGAAAAAAAAAAGCATCTAAAAGATAGATGTCCAAATTATGTACAAAGTCTCAGCTAATTAAATTGAACAGTAGGGACAAATCTTATAAGCTATTATTGATGCATAAATAACAAAACAGAAAATTATATCAGAACAAATTTGTTTCTTGTTGTATTACTGAGGGTTCTCCAAAGAAACAGAGCTGACAGGATATATTTATATATATTTATATTTATGTAAATATTTAAAAATATATATTGTAGGAATTGGCTCACCCGATCATGGGGATTGGCAAGTTTGAATTGCATAGGGCAGGTTTCAAGGTAGAAACTCAATGAAGATGATTCTGAGCTCCCCAGGAGAAGCTGCAAGTTGCAAATTCAGATGGAAGTGATGATGAATTCCCTAGAGAAGCCGTCTGTCTGGAGTACAGAGAGATAGACTGCAAACATCATGAATTCTCCCTAGAAGGCCTTCAACTTATCGGATGAGGAGACGTCTCTCATTGCTGAAGTTAATTTCCTTTGTGAATTTTAAATGTAATCAGCCATAGATGCAAATTGACTAATGATTTAAACCCACAAAATATCCTCATAGTAACAATCAGGCCAGTGATCACTTGACCAAATAACTGAAACCATAACCTAACCAAATTGACATGTAAAATTAACCATCACACAGGTGTATTAGGAAAAGAATGAAATAAATGTACTCATTTTTAAAAATTTGTACAAAAATTACATAATGTGTTTTGTGTATGTGTTTTAATTTTATTTATCTAAAGTTCTATTTTTTTGTTTCACTTACTTGTGTCTGTCTCTATTTGTTTTAATAAATATCTATTCAGTGGATATTATACCTAAGCACTGTATTAAGTATTAGGAATTCCAAAACATTAGTCTCTGACCTTGAGAAGCTCATGATATTTTTAACAAAGACAGATCATAAAAGTATATAAATCTATACTGTAATGCACTAAGCACTCCAATGGATTTACATACAATGTGCTATAGGAATACCAATGAGGAAATGATACCGATTGGGCAAACGAAAGAGGAGTTTAAAGAAAAGATCTTTGATCTGGGTATTCAGGGATGTACAATAGTCTATGCATTCTAGAATTGTGAATTATTATTACTAAATTTTTTAAATAATACTTCAACAATTACTTTAACTGATTCATTTTAGAGATGGAAAAAAATGAAACTTTGCACTGTTATGTGATTTTCTAGATGATGCCAGAAATGAAAGGCAAAAAGGATAGAATCCAGGAATCTTGGTTCCCAAGTCACTGGGCTATTTCACCAAAGGTCTCTGTCTCCAAATTAATGGTCTGCTCTTCACAAATCTCCTGTACAATTCAGGAAAGTTAATATAAATTCATTATTGGAAAAGAAAATATTTAACCTAAAAATCTCTATTTTAAAGAGAAAATGATGAAAGCAACATGTAAAAGTAATATGTGCAGTCATTATTTCAAGATATTCTCATTTATTTACTTCACTTGCTGGGAAATACGTCACTGCTTTACCTACACACAATGTCACATGATTCAAAAAGAAGCACAATGCTTTCTCTTTTTAGTCAGAAATCCTTAAATGGCAAGTGTTTATTATTTAGACCATCCCTTGAAACCCATAACCATCTGACACCTACTTGCTAGAATCTGACCAACACAGAGTTGGGCTTTCGCCATTTGGACAGATGGTCAGAGATAGAAGTAGCCAAAATATATACATGCACTGATTGTGAGAGTTTAGGGTGTGATTCTCAGCCCTAATCACCCACACGGCTTTCAATCCCAACTGAGATGACCATGATTAAAGACATGAACATGATTAAAATGGCTCTTCATTTACTGGTTATATATAGATGCTCAGATTCTCCTCCTGCCCTGCAATTCTCTTGATGGGCAGTCCATATTCGTTTCCAATGCTAAAGGAACTGCATTTTAAATAGCTGTAGACCTCTGCATCTGTAAAATACATGCTTTTATTTGGATGTACCTCATTTCTAGGGCAGCTAGATAACAAATTTGGCACTCAGCTATGGAATATTTCCATAGTATACTCTCAGAAAAAATAAGCAGAACACATATCATTTAGAATTAATACTTTCCTTATAAGAAATAAATACTATTGCCACTTTGTATATTTCAGGTTTAATAGCTCATTGATTACATTGCAGAAGCAACTTGTACTTATAGTTTTAGCAGAATAATAGAATGGAGAAATGGCTCTTCACATTATCAAACTTGTTTGAAATAACTGCATCAATTCATCCATATGGTGACCAAATGACAATAATTAACTGCTCATTGATAAGCCTTTGTAATATCATAACCATAACTATATTTGCGACAATTTGGTAAGATTTAGAGACCAAGCTGATGTATTATATAACCTGTGCTATCTGTTTTAGGAGGCCAGTCACTGAGGTAAATTAATTGCTGTATTCAATATAACTATATGAATACAGTTGTCTAATTAATTAAATTCAGGTATGGTTATTATTATCAATGGATACATTTGAATACATACTATTCAAGCATATAGTCATATAATTTTAAATTTATTTATTATTAGAAAATGTATGGGTTTACAGAAAACCCATGCAAAAAATACACAGTTCATAGACACCTCTCCACAGAGTTTACCCTGTTCTTAGCACTTCACATTTATGTGGTAGCTTTGTAAAATTGTGGAAAAATGTTAATCATACTATTAATATAAACTATTGCATTAATATTCACTGTATTGTACCTTCCTTTTAAATTTTTTCTGGTCAGATATACACAACCTAAAATTTCCACTTTTAACTATACTCAAATACATAATACCAGGTTGTTAATCACAACGTTTTGTCACCATCACTACAATCCATTAACAAAAGTTTCCCATCACCTCAAATAGAAACTCTGTATATTTTAAGCTTTAACTATATTTTAAGCTGACTCTATGAATTTGCTTATTCTAACAATTTCATATAAATGAGCTCATACACATTTGTCCTTTCGAGTCTTGATTATTTCACTCAAAGCAAAGTCTTCAAAATTCATCCATGTTGTTGCACATATCAGAACTCCATTCTTTTTATGATGATATATGTTGTGTAGATATACCATATTTTATTTAGCCTTTCATCTGTTAATGAACATAGGCTGCTTCCATCTTTGGGCAATTACAAATAATGCCGCTATGAGAAATGAGGTGAAAATACATGTTTTGAGTCTCTGCTTTCAATTCTTCAGCATGTATTCCTAGAAGTGTTATTGCTGGGTCATATAGTTATTCTATACTTAACTTTTTGAGGAATTACCAAACTGTCTTCCAGCAGTTACACCACTTTATATTGCCGCAAACAATGAACAAGTATTCCTAGTTCTCCGCATCCTCACCAACACTTGATATTTTCCATTTTTTTCTTATAGTAGCCACTCTAGAAAAGTGTGAAATGGGATCACATTGCAGGTTAGAATTGCATTTCCCTAGTAGCTGATGATATGGATCTACTTTTCATGTGCTTATTGACCACTTCTATATCTTCTTTGAAGAAATGGCTGGTCAAGTTTTTTGTCAATTTCTTAATTGGGTTATACATATTTTTGTTGTTGAGGTGTACATTTGTTTGCATATGTTTCTGGGTATTGTATGTTTATTGGATATATAGTTTCCAAATACTTTCTCCCATTCTGTAGGTTTTTTTACTTTCATAATGAAATCTTTTGATGCAAGAATTTTTAATTTTATTAAAATCTCATTTATCTATTTTCTTCTTTAGTTGCTTGTGCTTTTGGTGTAAAGTCTAAGAGATCATTCTCCTAACATTAGACTTGAAGATGCATCACTAGTTTGTCTTCAAGAAGTTTTATAGTTTGGGTTCTTATATTTAGACCTTTGCTCTATTTTGAGTTAATTTTTGTATATGGTAAGAATAAAGGTCCACCTTCATTGTTTCATTGTTTTCATATATAGTATCTAGTTTTCTCAGCGCAATTTGTTTGAAGAGACTATTGTTCCCTATTGAGCCATTGAGTAGATGTGGCACCCTTGCCAAAAATACGTTAGTCATAGATGGGAGGATTTATCTCTGAACTCTTAATTTGATTGCATTGGTCTATATATCTGTCTTTGTGCCAGTGCCATGATATTTTAATTACTATAGCTTTGTAATAAATTTTAAAATCAGGCAATGTGAGACCTCCAACTTCATTCTTGTTTTTTAAAATGTTTTTGCTATTCAGAGCCCCTTAACTTACCAGTAAATTTTGATGTTTGTCCTTTCCATTTCACCAAAGCAGGCTGTTGGAATTTTAATTGTGATTCCATTGAATCTGTAAATCATTTTACATAGATTTGACATCATAGCAATGCTTAGTCTTCCAATCAATGAACTCAGAAGGCCCTTCCATTAATTTAGGTCTTCTTCGATTTCTTTCAGCAATGTTTTATAGTTATCCATGTACAAGTTTATACATCCTTGGTTAAATTTATTCCTAGACATTAGTTATTTTTAATGGAAGTTTTTTCTTGATTTCCTCTTCAGATTGTTCATTAATAGTGCATACTAGTATAAATTTTTGCACCCTCCCACTTTACTGAATTCCTTTATTTGTTCTTATAACTTTGTGAATTTTCCAGGATTTTCTGTATATAGAATAAATTTTGGTAAATTTTCCAGGATTTTCTATATATAGAATAACACAATCTGCAAAAAGGGAAAATTTTACTTCTTCCTTTCCCGTGTGTATGTCTTTTCTTTTTCTTGCTTAATTGCTGTAGCTAGAACTTCCAGTACAATATTGAACAGTGATGACACTGGGGACTCTTGTTTTGATCCTGATCTTAGAGGGAAAGCTTTCAGTCTTTCACCATTAAGTGTAATGTTTGTTGTGGGCTTTTCATAAAGGTGTTTTATCATGTTGAAGATGTTTCTTTCATTTCCTACTTTTCTAATTGTTTTTCAAAAGAAGGGGTGTTAGGTTTTGTCAAATGTCTTTCCTATGTCAATTGAAGTGATGAGGTATTTTTCCCCCTTTGTTCTATTAATGTGCTGTATTATTTTAACTTATTTTCTTATGTTGAACCACCCTTCCACACATGGAATAAATCCCAAATGACCGTGGTGTATATTTCTTGAACTATGCTATTGAATTTAGATTGTTGTTGAGAGGATTTTTCATCTCTATTCTTAAGGGATAGTGGTACCTTTTTTTATTGTTGTATCTTTATCTGGCTTTGGTATTAGGGTGATGTTGACCTCATAGAATGATTTAGGAAGTGTTCCCCTTCTTCAATTATTTGAAAGCATTAAAGCAGGATTGATTGCAATTTTTCTTGGAATATTTGATAAAATTCATTGGTGAAACCACATGGTCTTGGGTTTTTCTTCAAAAGGAGTTTTTGTTTACTGTTTCTGTCTCTTTTCTTATTATTGCTTTATTGAGTTCTTCTATTTTTTCTTGAGTCAGTGTTGGGTATTTCTAGGAATTTGCCCATTTCATCTACATTACCCAATTTATTGATACACAATTCTCCAATAGTATCCTCTCATAATCATTTTATTTCCATGGCATTGGCAATAATTTCTCCCCTCTCATTTTTTTAATTAGAGAAGTTATGCGTTATCTTCTTTCCTTTGTTCTTTGTGAGTCTAGCTAAATGTTTGTTGATTTTATTGACCTTTTCAAAGAACCAGCTTTTGGTGGTGTTGATTCTCCTATGGTTTTACTATTCTCTATTTCATTTATTTTTGCTCTCATCCTTCCTTCTGCTTTCTTTGGATTTAAGTTGCTCTCCTTTTCCAGATCCTCAAATTTGATGTTATGCCTCTGATTTGATATCTTTCTTCCTTCTAAATGTAAATATTTATAACTAGAAATTTTCCTCTCAGCACTAGTTTTGCTGCATCCCAATAGTTTTAGTATGTTGTATTTTCATTTGACTAGAGATATTTCCTAACTTTGTAATGATTTCTTCTTTGACCCCTTGGTTATTTAAGAGCATGTTGTTTAATTTCCATGTACTCATGAATTTTCCATTTCTCTCTCTGTTATTGATTTCTAGCCTCATTCCATTTGGAAGTTGTAAAATATATATTTGGAATTTGGAAAAGATAAGTTGCATGAGTTCCATACTTTAAAATGTATTGAGATTTGTTTTGTGTCCTAACATAGGGTTTATCCTGGAAAATGACACAGGCACTAGAGAAAAATGTGTATTCTGCTGCTGTTATATGAAGTGTTATATAGAAGTTCTATATAATATTGATCTTCTGCCAAAATTGAAGTGATATATTGAAATCTTTTAACATTGATGTAGAGCCATCTATTTCTCCCTTCAGATCTGCACATATTTGCTTAATTTGTTCAAGGGGTCTGTTGTGAGTGAATATGTATTTATAATTACTATGTCTTATTGTTGAATTGACCACTTTATCTATATATGGTGACCTTTGAAAATAATGATAGATTTTTTTAACTTAGAGTTTTTTTTATCTTATATTAGTATAGCTACCCCATATGTCTTTTGTAACTATTTGTATGATAGATATTTTTTCTGTCCTTTCACTTTCAACCTACATGTGTCTTTGAATTTAAGGTGCTTCTCTTATAAACTGTATATAGTTGAGTAATGCTCTTTAATGCATTCTACGGTTTTCTGCCTTCTCATTAAAAAAGGTTAATTCATTTAAATTTAAAGAATCTACTGACAATAAGGGACCATTATCTGCCATTTTGTTATTTGTTCTTCATAAGTCTAATAGTCTTTTTATTTTCAATCTTCTATTAATGCCTTATTTAAAATTTGATATTGTATAGTGTATCACTTTGATTCCTTTTCATTTTTCAAATATCTTCTTTGTGGTTACTGTAGGTCTTAAATTTAACAATCATGTTTGATTTGATATCAGTTTAATTTCAGTAGCATATAAAAACACTTTCCTATATGCCTCCATTCTACTACCATTTTGTTATATATGTTATAAATTCTATCTTTATACATTGTATGTATAAGTCTCTATATACAGAAACTTATCTTTACTTTATAAGCATTTACATATTAGAAACTTTAAGAAGTAAAAAGTGGAGTTTTATCCCCCAAAATACAATAAATTAGTACTGGCATTTATAATTACCCATATGGTTACCTTTACCAGGGAACTTTGTTTCTTTATGCCACTTTGATCTGCTAATATCTAAAGTCCTTTTCTTTTAGTCAGAAGAATTTCCTTTAACATTGCTTGTAGAACTGTTCTAATGCTGATGAGCTCCCTCAGCTTTTGTTTATCTTGGAATGTTTTAATCTCTCTCTCATTTTTGACTTTTTAACATTCTTTGTATGGTGTATGGCAGGGTCACATATCATTCTTTTTCCACGTGAGTATCCCCTTATTGCCGCACCATTTGTTAAATTTTTTTTAGGTTTTTCATTTCTTTGCTTATTTGCCTGGGAGGTGCATGAGTGGAATTGAACCTGGGTCTCACACAGCAAGTGAGAATCCTACCACTGAACTACCCTCACACCCCCTCTCCCTCATTTTTGTAAAGTAGTCTCATTGGATATAAAATTCATAGTTGACAATTGTTTTCTCTCAGCACTTCAAATATTTTATCCTTCTGTTTTCTTGCCCCATGGTTTCTGATGGAAAATTGGCACTTAATCCATCTGGGACTCTGTGTTGGCTTGAATCTATTGTGTACCCCAGGCAAGCCATATCCTTTAATCCTCATTCAACATTGCTGGGTGGTAACTTTTTTATTGTTTCCATAGAGATATGAGACATCATAACTTTTGATTAGATGATTTCCATGGAGGTGTGTCTCCACCCATACAAGGTAGGGCTGCTTACTGGAGCCCTTTAAGAGGGAACCATTTTTAAGCAAGCTTTAGAGCCAAGAGAATGAACAGAGGCAGCAGAGCAAATGGAGCCTGGGAGGTAGTTGACGAGGCCTGGAGAGAAGGGTGGTGGATGTCGCCATGAGCATTCCCAGCTGAGAGAGGGACCCTGAGCATCATTTGCTTCTTGAGCTGGGGTGTCTTTCCCTGTGCCTTAACTTGGGCATTTTCATAGGCTTGCCTTAATTTAGATGTTTTTGTGGATTTAGAACTTGCAACTTACAACTTGATGAATTCCTTTTTTTAAAAGCCATTCCATTTCAGATGTGTCACATTTCAGCAGCTTGCAAACTAGAACAGACTACTTCGTACATAACACTGCTTTTCTCTTGCAGCTTTCAGAACTCTCTCTTTGTCCTTGGCATTTGCCAGTTTGGCTACAATATGTCTGGGCTTCGTTCTCTTTAAGTTTATCCTTTTATGGGTTCACTGGGATTCTTGGATGTGCATATTCATGCCTTTTGTTAAATTTGGGAAGTTTTCTGCCATTATTTCTTTGAATATCCTTCTGCTCTTTTCCTTTTATCTTTCTGTGGTGACTCTATTACATATATTAGTACACTTGATGATGCCCACAGAGCCCTTAATTTCTATTAATTTTTAGTACTTTTTTCTTTCTGCTCCTTCTCTTGAAACAGTTTAGTTGTCTTGTCTTTGTGTTCAGTGATTTTTTTTTTTCTGCCTGCTCTCATCAGCTGTGGAAACTCTCTAGGAAGTTTTTCATTTCAATCATTGTGGTCTTCACTTCCAGTATTTTGTTTGGTTGCTTTCTAAAATTGCTATCTCTTTATTGAAATTCTCATATTGTTAATTCATACTTTTTGTGGTTTTTTTAGTTCTTTTTCTCTGTTCTCTTTTACCTCCCTGAGCATTTTAAGGATCATTTTTAAAAGCTTTTTTCTGATCTGTCCAAAATTTGTTTGTTTTTCCGTCGGTGGTTTCTGAATTTATATCTCGTTCTTTTGGATGGACCTCATTATTTGTTCCTTCATTTGTCTTGTAACCTTTATATGCACACTTAGCATTTTCATATTTTACTGTGTTAACTCTGGGATTTTATGCCTGAATTTCTTAAATTCGTATCCAGCTAGTGCAATGATGGAGCTTTCCTTGAATGCCTGGAGCCAACAAAAACAAACCAACCCAAAGAAATGATATACCTTGCACAGTTTTTTGAAAGTTAGCTCTATGTTGGCTGGTGCTCTACTTCAGAGGTCAGCCATCTTATCAGGAAGATCATCTCAGAATCCTCTCCATCTTTTCTAAGCACATGTCTTGTCTTTTGATCATGTTTGCTCCTGGTTTTAGGAATTCTCTTCTCTACCTCTAGTTCTTCTGAAACAGATTCACATCTACCACATCATGTGTTCGCTTGTACGTATTAAAGCTGGTAATCCTTTGCTTCATGTCACTTTGACTTAATGTTTCTTACACTCTTCAGCGATCACCAAGCTGCCTCTGAAAGTTCTGGGAAGAGTTTTCTAACTTGGTCTTTCAGTCTACCCGTCTGTAGATTGGCACCGACATATAGGCATCCCAGTAGGCATGTAAGGATTACTCTGCTCCTTCTGGAATAGGGCCTAGGATTCATAATGGAAGCATTGGCTGGCTTCACACAGATCCCAGGAGTGGAGGGAGGGCCAGCAAGGGAAGCAAGAGCTTCTCCTACCTGTTTTTTTTGTTTTGTTTTTTTTTACATGGGCAGGCACCAGAAATTGAACCTGGGTCTCTGGCATGGCAGGCGAGAACTCTCCTGCTGAGCCACCATGGCCCGCCCTCTCCTGCCATTTTTAAAACTGTGTTTTCTCAATTTGGTACTTGTCCATTTATTGCAACCTTTTAATTCTTTTCCGGGGTTTTAAAGAAAATGCCTCTGCCAATTTTTACCTGTTGTTCAAAAATTCTGTGGGGAAAGAGAACTTTGAAGCATCTTGCATCACCATCTTGGTTGACCAGAGGCTTCAATATTCCTAATATAATGTTAATGCACATTAAAATTTTTATTTGTGCCAGGTGAATTTTTTTGTACTCATGAAATTTGTCAAAGTTTACAAATTCTTCTTTTCCATGAAGTGTGGTCTTTATCTTTTTCATTGTTTCAGTAATCTTTGAAAAATGATTTAGCATTTCAGCAACTATTCTGACATAGAGCCAACAAAACACTTATCATATTGACATTTAGTTCTAGCACATTGAATATGAGTGAATGTTAATTTAATATTTGAAATGTTAGGGAATCATACAGAAAGAAAATTTAGTATCTTTAAGATTTCTTATTAAATAAGAAATTGTATATGGGTTTATGGTACATAGCACTGTGGAATCTTCTAGGGTATTATGTGGAATTCATTTAAATAAATGACATAAATCATTCATACTTTCTGCAAAATTACCATACACCGAAGAAAATAACCATACTAATTGATCTTTCCTTTCTGGAAAATGAAATAGGAAAGATGATTGACATGATTATTTGCTCATCTTCTTCCAAATACAAGGACAATAATAATCACTAAACTCCTCTATTCTTTCCCATTTGAAAAATAGTATGTGGGAGAAGTTTTGGCACATCATGTGGAGTATAAACAATATTTACTAATCTTTCTTCCCACCCACCTGCCCTCCAAAATGAGACATTTCTTGATTGGTTATTTGGGTATAGTGGCAATTCAAATGTAAATAGAAATCCCCTTTTGCACTTGAACTCACAATGACCCACAGAGATCTCTTATAAATAGGTCATAATGTAAATTCTTTAGAACCAAACAAAAGCATAGACAATGTGGAATTTCTGTGCATGGTTCAAATCTTTACAAGTGTATAAAAGTTCGTCTCCCACTAGTTGTGTGAGTGCAGGTTTAGAGGAAGGCAATCTTTATGCCATTGGCTCACTCGTGGTTAAATTAGAAGGAAAACTGGAAGGAAGAAACTCTGACTTTTTTTACTATTAGTCTATTTTTTTAAACCATCCCTGACTCTACTGGATATCATAACACAGCATATCTACTAAAGGAGTTTCAAAGATTGACTGGGTTATCTTAAGTTGAAGTAAGTACTTTCTTACAAAAGGTATAAAAAAGAGTTTTGTATAATATCAACATACATATTAATCTTAATTATATGAATGTTATTATAGAGGAATATATTTCTCTGTAGTTTGGCAATTCTACTGCCTAGGGGGCATAAAAATATAAAGGGTATAGAGGTACTAATAAACTTTTCAAATCTGACAAAGGAAACTTTGACATTTCCTAATAAATTTTGGATCGGAGGTGATGATTTAACACTGTGGGAGAGTTAGTACATATAAATAAAACAACAGACACCTGAAAAGAGCTATCATGATGCACCATGATGAAGCTGTGCTTTACTTTATGAGTATTTTCAAGTGGATAAGCTTCTTTCTAGACAAATAAGAAAGTGAACACCTCCCATTAGATATTGAATGTAGTAGAAAAGAAGAAAAAGGTTAATATGAATATCCTCCATCTGCAGATGATTTCTCTTACACTAAAGTTGATTCTTTTCTTACAGCAAAAGAGAAATAAAGGTCAGGATTTTCAAAGGCCTTGGTTTATAACAGCACAACTAATAATATAGCCAATTATGCCTACATGCAATGTTAGCATCTGAGAAATGTTACATCAGAACTAAAAAAAAAAAAAGAAGAAGGGCTAAATGGTGGACCTTCAAAAATCATTCTATTGTAATTTATATTCCTCTTATTAATTACCATAATACAATGACAGTTTTTAGAATATTATGTTTTAATCACAAAAATGTTAAGTGTAGAGTAAAAATATTTTCCTAAGAATGAAGAATATTTTTCCTAACTAGTGAACTTTTTTTTCTTTATTTCCCTGTGCTAGGGGAAAACTTTAGATTACTGACAATGTATAAGACCAGATAGATATTATCATGATGATCTAAATAGCTGATACTTTACTCAAAATGTTCCTGATAATCCCACAATATAGTCCCAATAAATATTCTTTATGGGAAAAAAAACCATACTAGCAATCTATTTTTTATCAATATGTCCACTAGACTACATATAGGAAGGGACTGCAAAATATTATGAGTGGGCGGTGTGATTGTGGCTCAGTGGCAGAATTCTTTCTTGCCATTCCGGAGACCTGGGTTTTATCCCCAGTGCCTGCCCATGCAACGAAAAAAAAAGTCATGCGAGCAATCCACCCTTTCCCAGCCCGCCCCTCCCCCCACCATGTCATTCCATACATCTTTATTCCTTGGTGAATTATGTCTCAAAACTTGGAGTCATATCTGCCTCTGCTGTCTCAATAAAAGAATAAGAAAAACAACTAATATTTAAAGTCAAATGGATGAATAAAGCCAACATTTTTAATGAATATACTAACATACCAAAAGATGAGACAATTTTCATATTTTATTAAGTCTATTTTAATCCAAAAATGACAAAAATGTATGGGGCATCCCACTATAGATTCAGCATGTCTTTATTTACAACCCTCTGTCTTCCCTGAGGTCACAGTTTCCTGATCATAGCACAGTATTTTCTGTAGATTGACTAAGGCCCGCTGTCACCAGTAAGGGTTGTTAATCCTCTAGTTATTAACATTTCTTTGGGATCAACCAAGGTTATGGGTAAGCCAGGAGCTTTAAATTTGATGAATTTAGCTCTTAAAAAATGTTTTTCAGGGGGTGCAAGGGTAATTCAGTGGTAGAATTCTCACCTGCCACGAGGAAGACCCAGGTTCGATTCTCGGTCCTTACACTTCCCTCAAAACAAAACAAACAAGAAAAACAGACAAAAAACAAACAAAAGTTCAACAAATGGTCTGCTGTAATTATGGTACACTCACAGGGAAAAATAATGAAATGTGACCCCATCAAACAGCATACAAAATATATAAATGTATTTTCACTCCATCAATTTGTTCTGCTTAGCCTAGGTTTTCCTTGAGTACCAATGCCTCCCTGCCCCCATTTTCCTTCATCTGTCACACTGAGTGAAATATATTTTGCATGAGTTAGATTTTGACCATCTTCAGCATAATTTTTTGCACTGTTTATTTCTGACTTGTTGAATTTTCTGCTAAAGTGTAAATTCAGTTTACACTCCTGATTTGCTGATTATTCACTCCTCTGCCTAACAGTTCTATCATTCCAAATTTTATAATATATTAAATAGCATTAATACTCTTTATAGACAACCAAGGCACAGCAGTACACAATCATTATCAATTCAGTTGTTGACTGCACTTTTCAAAATCTTTATCTATCAAGCATATGTTCATTAATATTTCCTCCTTGCTTTTTGATAGCACATTAAAAACCCACTTAGTACTATGGGCCCTGGACTACTTTGTTCTCCTTTCACTGGTTCCTGTATCCTAAGCGGAATGTGATTTTGCTCTAAGCAAAACATTTCTTGTAAGTTACCTATGATACCTATAAACAAATATATTTTAAAACTTAGATTCAAGAAAAACCCTGATGCTGGGAGAGATAGCCTAAAGGCATTACATATATAATGAATAGTTAATCAATGTATTTTGAAAGTAAATATGAGCAAATTAATTTTCTCTAGTCTACTGAACTTCCCATGAACTAGATATTACTGCTTTAATGAAATCTTTTGAACTGAATTACAAACATTAAACTGTTTCTTTTATTATTCCCATGCCTTTTATTGGATGATGTGAGGGCAAATAGACATGTTCGGTATCTGGTACATTCTCTGGGTGAATTTGTAGAATTAATAAAATAAGAGATTTTTAATTTTGCATAACATTTTCAGGACATATCTATACTATACTTTAAATTGGAAAGTTAATTTCAAAATCATTTCGGGAATTAGTTAAACAACTCTGTCTCTTCATTTCCAGTTTTACCCATCACTACTTTCTTGTCACTTTGGTCCTTTCTATTTGTCCCTGGGGGACATAGGTGCACCCAGGTCCCAATGATTATTCACCAGTTTACAGGGAAGACACAAAATGATATAAGTATATGAACACATTTGGTACGTATATTTATGTGTACATACATTTATGTGTAAGTTAAACATTTATAATTTACCTTTCATTAACACAGCTATAAAATGTGGAAAAAACACTCTATTAAATTTTAATTTGAAGCAGAAACAGCTTCAGTTGTATTATAATTTATTTTCTATCAATGTGAGGAAGAACCCACATCACAGCTAATTAAACAGCAAAAGCATTCACATTAGTACTGAATTTAATCTTTCCAAAGGAGTAATGGGAGCGAAGGGTGCTCCTGGGGGAAGATGGAATAATATGGCAGAGCATGAGGCACCTAAAATACTCCACAAGCTTCCTAGAAGTGCTTTGCTTTCTTCCTTTAAAAAAAAAAAAGCAAAAGGCGATATTTAAGTTTCCTGAGTGTAAACATTTTCTATTCAAGTTTCCTGAGCATCTATTATAAAATTCTTATGTTCCTATTCAAGAGATGAGAAAATTTAAGCCTGGTGAATTTCTGTGATTTGCAAATGTAACCCATCAAATAAGGGACATAGGTAGGAACCAGTCAGTTTAACTGGTTTTAAAATGTATGTTTGTCTTCATTGCAAGGCTTCCTTAATAACTGTTTTGTTTAAATCTCTTGGGGCTAAGCTGTTCCAGAGTAATTTTTCCAAAATGTTTAATTTTGTCTTGTTTAGAATCTCTTAAATCAGCCATTTCTTCAACACATAATGACTGATAATCTCATTTTTTCTGGTGCTCTGCTGGTCTTGTTCTGGACTGAAATCTGCCATCTTTATTTTATCCATGGACATGAGAATGCTTAACTTTGAAGGCTACAAATTCTTGTTCTTTTAATATTTTCCAAAATATAGCAATAAAAGATAACAGGTATGAGTTGAGTGTGCTGTACATATTTATCACAAAGTCTGAAAAGAGTGTATTTTTCATTCCTAGGTTGTGAAATTGATATGCCATAAACAGTAATTTTACAATTATGTAAGATATTTTAGCTATACAAAGGAATATATTTGTATCTTTAAGAAGGTGTCCTGTTTCCTCTGAGAGAATGATTCTGACAATTTTATTATGAGTTTAAGTACATTTGCAAAACTTCTTTTTTCTTTTTCTGCTAATAAAATGCTTTAGAAATAAATTATTTCAATTTCTGTGTAATGGATGAGGAGAGTAAGTGCAATGCTGTGAACTGCTAATCAGGACTGCAAGTCACTTATTTTTACTGAGGAATTATCTCATGCATTTTGAAATTGGGCACTGTCTATTAAGTTTAGCTGTACTTCTCACTGTCAAGCCATAATAAATGGATCGGTTTCACTAAATTAAATGATGAAAGTTTGATGATTCTAAAGATTTCCTCTTTCAACAGTTTTATGGTGTTTAATTCTGATTGTTACCCTGCTTATCCCCAGAATTGAATCAGACCATAGATCTTGTTTCAATTCAGGAAATATAAATATTTCTAGGTATTTTTTGAGCAGACAGATATTTAGAACTGCAAGAAATTCTCATAAAACTGTTGGGAAGTACTACAGCAATGGCTCAATGGTGGATTTCCAGGAATGATTAACAGGACACTGTGTTATTGAGCTCCTAGATCAACTTCTACTTTCAATACAGCCAGGAAGGTGCAGAACCACATAGGTGGGACTGTAATTCTTGAGACTAAGAACACATGGACGTGACAGTGACAAAGAGTTCAGAAAGCCAGTATCAGGCCCCTGTCACCACAACTGCTTAGACCCTGGAAACAAAGCATCATCACTGATCTTACAAATACCATCAGCATCCAAGAAACTAGAGACTAGATTGATAGTCACAGTAGTCAGGTCCTATTAAGTCCCTGAAAGCACAGAGTTAACAAATACTAAACCATTATTCTTAGGGTAAATACAAGAGATTAGATTCCTACAAGCCTCCGGTTACTATGTTTTCATGAAATGGTGAATACATAATCCTGTTTCATGTGTATTTCTATTTAAAAATATCTTATTAACATATGTTATTGATGCATTGACATTGACCCTCAGAGCCACAGCACTATAACTCATGCCTGAATGTTTACCTAACATACATGTCTTCTCTGTAAATGCATCAAAAACTTCTGGTGTTTAAGAACACTAGAAGACAGGAAGTTAACACTACATTTGGGGACCATTTGAAACAGCAAAATCACCAACAAAAAGCTCAAAAATGTAGCAAAAGGTGGCACTATAAATACTGCAAAAAAAAGACACTGGTTTATAGTATGAGAGTTGAAAAAAGAAGGTAAAGCATTCCTTTATATGACATTAGCTGGGAATGTGCACATCATGTGACTCAAATTATTTCCAGTTCTGAACATGTGTATGGATGACCTTGAAGGCATCACAAGTATTTGAGAATTAAAAATAAATTTCAATACCTGAATTGATCAAGCAGGTAAATTTTCAAATATGGAATCTATGAATGTGGATTGGCTGTATATATTTATATAAATTCTTTTTTCTGTTTTTTTTTACATATATCAATTTTTAAAATCAGAATGACATTTAACAATTAATATTTGAGTTGACATGGCTTTTCTCACTCTGCCAAATAATCACATGCCTTCTACAATGTATGATGGTCTCAACGGAAGGTGAGATTTAATAATGAGGAATGATCATAATAGTTTCTTCATTTATTTGTTCATTTTCAACACACTGTGACATACTGCAATTTTTGTGCATCTAGTTGAATGGATTTATGGATATATTTTTGAATTATTAAGAAAATGCTCAAAAAATACAGAGATGACCTAAAGAGATTTTTGCAATAAAGTATGGATTGAACATAATGTAAAATAGAATCAAAACAAAGAAAAGGAAAATGTGGCCTCTCTCTCTCTAAGCCCAACTCTGCAAGTGAAATAATTGCTCTCCCCCTATGTAGTACATGACACCCAGGGATGAAAGTCTCCTGGTAGAGTGGAAG
>PVIY010015090.1:0-10507 GCA_004026745.1 Myrmecophaga tridactyla
TTCTGGAGGTTGCTTTCACTTATCTTACCTAGGGTTTTGTTGCTAGATGAGTTTGTTGTCTATCTGTTCTTTGACCTTCAGTTCAGCTTTTTCTGGGCCTCTAGCTTAAGTTTTGTTTAACAGAGGGTAATTTTTCAGTTCTTGTTTTCTTGTTTCTTGTCGTGTTTGTAAGGTGCCTTTTCCCTCCCCACCCTTAGGATGGTCTACATAGGTATTACTGACACCAGCCGGATTTTCCCGGACTAAACTGGCCTCCTACCAGGGGGAAGGAGTCACCTGCATCAGTTTTCCCTGAGGGTAAGACCCGGCAGGTTGAAAGACTTTCCTGTGAAGACTCTGGGCTCTGTTTTTCTATCCTGCCCAGTATGTGGCGCTTGTCTGCCTGCGGGTCCCACCAGCAAAAGATGTCGTGACTCCTTTAGCTTTGGAAGGCTCTCCCTGCTGGGGGCATGGTCGAGACAGAGGAGAGATTGTAGGCTGGTTTTAATGGCTTCAATTTGCCAAGCCCTGGGGTCTAAGTTCCTGGAGAGAGGGATTCCACCTAAGTTGGGCTTCACCCCTCCCCTGGGGAAGGCTCAGGTGGGAGACAGCCCTGAAAGCAGTCTGTTTCTGCCTATGCTTGGGGCAGTTGCAGCCTGAGAAGTCCCGCTGCTGAATCCAGAGGCTGCCAAGTCTCCGTAGAAACAGCCACGAAAACCCCCGTTTTGTCCCCTTTCCTCTTTTTCGGTTAGCCCAATAAGTGACTTCTGACTTGCCCAGTTTCGCGTGAGCTGGGGTCCTATTTTTAGTAATCAGAATTTGTTTATTAATCCCACAATTGGCGCTTGGTTGGACTCAGTCCCCGCTACTCTTTCCTTTCCCTCCGAGAAGCCGCCTATGGGGGAGGGGCGCCGGGTGCCGGCCACCGCGGCTTGGGGAACTCACGGTTCCGGAGACTTGCCGTCGGTCTAGCTGCTCCAGACCTGGGCACACTGTGTGTCCGGTCACTATCGTGGTTCCGGGAGCTGTTCTGTACTGTTTCTGGTTATCTAGTAGTTGTTCTGGAGGACGAACTAAAACGCACACATTGCTAAGCCGCCATCTTGCCATACAAATATTCTTGACATACAAACATCTACTACTTTTTATTCTTCAAATAACTAAACTAAATATCACCAGAGCATCATTTTGTCAGTACATATTAATTAATATATTTTCACCTGTTCCTTGCAGGACCTTCCAAGTGTTCAGAAAGTCTGTATTTTTAAGCCAATAAATATCCTTCAACAGATCTGCAAAGTGGTTATTGTTCACACACAAAATTTTCAGTTTCCTTAAGTTTAGTAACTCGTGACAAAATTTTTCTTTACAGCCTACTAGCTGCAGTATGAGACAACAGAACATGTTGTCTGATTCATTTACATAAAGCTGAAAACAAATGGCACCAAGGAGGCTTGGATTTTATTATATTCACCACTTTGGTAACATTACCAATGTGAAATTCAGATCTACATCTGAGGGCTAAGTTCCAGAATGACTTTTTTTTTTTCATTAAACATACCAACATACCAACACAAACATTCTTACCATATGATCATTCCATTTTACATACATATAATCAGTAATTCGCAGTATCATCACAGTTGTATATTCATCATTACAATCATTTCTTAGTCGAATTTTCTTTTATGTCAACTACAAGAAACAAATTTTTAATTTGAACAATTTGGTTTATAAATATTATAAAATATGATTTAATTAAAAAGCAAAGTAATTACATTTCCTAGATCAGTACAAGAAGATAAGCTCAGGTTGCAAAGAAGCCTGTTGACTTCACAGAAGAAGGCCAGGGAGGCTGCTGCCTCACAGCCTCCGAGAGTGCCACTAACTACTACAAAGGACTCGTGAAATCACAATTGTCTGTGTATCAAAT
This sequence comes from Myrmecophaga tridactyla, assembly GCA_004026745.1. NCBI lineage: Eukaryota > Metazoa > Chordata > Mammalia > Pilosa > Myrmecophagidae > Myrmecophaga > Myrmecophaga tridactyla. The sequence continues at coordinate 1,913 of PVIY010015090.1, forward strand.
CACAAATGTACTATGTCTGCATTTCACATGGTATTCTCAGTTAAATTCCAGTAATTTGGAGACATTAATGATATTTTCCTTATTGTATGTCTTTAATAAATTGTGCCCCCTTAGTTCCTCCACCGAGTATTCCGAGCAACTTATGCTCATCTCTATTCCTCTTTGTTTTATTTTCAGCGGTTGTTTCAAGGTTTATGATATGTATTTTTAACTCATCAGTGTTTGCCTTCAAATAATATTTTATCACTTTATGTATAGTGTAAGAATCTTATACATTATCCCTCCTTCTCCACCTCTTCTTTTGTTGTTGTCATTTATTTTGCTTCTACATATTTTATAGCCCCACTATACAGTGTTGTTATTTTTGCTTTGAACAATTAATTATCATTTAAAGATATTTTAAAATGAAAAAAAAATGTGTTTCCCATTTCAGGTTGTTCCCATCCCCACTCCTGCTCCTGGAAGTAACCCAGGAAACAAACTGGGGCAACTGAAGGTCTTATCTTGATTTTTCCTCTTCTCACAGAGATTGCTTTCCTGTACTGCTTGAACAGTCTGAAGACAACTGTTCATTTATTTTGTTGTTTTTCTTGTTTTTATGATGGAATACAATTCTATTAGCAGCTTATCTTTCATGGATAGAGGCAGAAGTCCTGAATAATTTTTTTTTACTGGTACTATTATATTGTTTTTTCCATTTAAAAAGTTCTTGCCAAAAAGAAATCTCAAGTACATTTATAGTTGAATAGCTTTCAACTTTATTTTATAATAGAATACTTTGTAGTAGAGTCAATGTCAGAATTAAAACAATAGTTATAGTAATTGTAACCTAGTGTGAGAACTTAACAATCTCTAGGGGGTGGTGGAGAGGTTAATTATTGCTCATACATCCTGTGAAAATAAGACACCTCTGTATCGACATCTAGTTGTGGCTGATGAGGACATAGTAATCAGGAGAGATGAGGAGAGGCCCCACAGAGCCAGGAGGGAACAGGCCTAATTAGAGGGCCCCAGGTGCTTGCAGGTGGCTTTCTTCCTTCGGGAACAGGGAGGCTGTGGGCCCCTCTGGCTCAGAGCTCCGTGTAAAAGCACTTACCTGGAGAGAGGTCCGAAGGAACAAATCTGAAGATGACATAGGAGGAAAGCTGGGAGTCTAGGGAAAGACAGGGACAAAGAGAATTTATGAATAACAGAAGCTTCAAAAATAACAAAGGAGATAGTTTGAGCCTCACAGACTTTTGTGGCTGAGGGAAGGCTCTGGAGCCCAAAGTTCTCAGGGGACTGGGGTCTGGGCTAGGAACGATCACCGTCTGCAGAGTCAGAATACAGCAAAGTGAAACCAAACCCCACAGCCCTCTCCGCATGCAGCCGGGAGAATTTTCTTTATACAAGGCATGTTGGAAAAATAGCATGAGGACTTTGCCTTTGGTTTCCAAATACTATTTTAGAATTGAACCTCTGCTTCAGTTAACCAAAGATGTGCAGCTTTTTTTTTCCTTTTAGGAAATCACAAATGCCAATCAACCCCTGAGCATCTACCTAGTTCTTTGTTTCATTAAGAGTCATTAATTTGACTATCAATTTTTCATTAATTGAGTGCGATTTCACAACACATTTTTGAAGAGTCTTCTCTGGGGAGTCCCAGTAAACAATCACCTAAATGGTTCAGTCAGAGGGATACCAAGAAGGGTGGCCTGCCTGAAATGTTACTTCCCATTTGTCTTGAACAATGCCTAAAGTCCTACCATGTAAATGTCTCTTCCTGGAGAGGTTAGAAAACTTGGGATTAGAAGGTATATGAAGGGAGATTTAAAAAAAAAAAAAAAAAGTGGTGACAAGACAGCAAAAACCAACTCCACTCATAAGTTTGGGTGGAGTTATAATGGTCTAATTCTTAATCATCAGTTTGTATTCACTGATCTCCAATCCAACAATTGCGCGACTGACCTTCCCAGCCAAAGGCAACCTCCCTTGTGTCACCTGTAAAAGGCCACAGCTTGCCCCAAGTCATCTGTCATTATCTGAGTGCAGCGTAGATGCTTCTTCTTCTCCACATCCCACAAAAAGATAACCACCAAACACACGATAGCATGAGCTCTTAACTTATCCCAAGAAAAAATTCATTGCAAAGCATGTCTTCCTTCTTGTTCTGAACTTCACTTTCCTCAGTAACTTCATGTGATCCCGTAAGAGTTCCTATCAGTCCTACTTCGGAGGATTTATATTGCTTGATGATTTCATAAAGTGCTAGGCTGAGCTACAGGGCCAGTTCATAAACCAGATCTTTCCCACTCTCAGCCACATTCTTTGTGCTCTGAATCAGTCATTCTGTTGTTACGGCTGGGTCACAGTATTTTTTTCTCCCCCTCTGTTATGTAGTGTGACAACAAAGGTGTGGTTAGTTAGGGGATGACCACGAGTTCCAGAACCTTCTCCTCCTTCCCTTTCTCCAAGCCTCCTAAGGTCCTGTTTCTCAAGAGGCCTTTGCTGCTCCATGTAGATGCCCACCACCATCTCATCCGCACCCCTAACATCAGACAGAATAGCAAAATAATTGTATCATCCAAAAAGCAAACAATGTTGATTGGATTTGGGATGTGGCTAGGATGGAAAAGTCCAAAGTTTTTGTCTGGCTGGAGGGCTTTTGGGGAGGTTGTGGCTGAATAATATGAAGATTAAGAAAAATAACCATTCAAGAGCAAAAATGATAGAAAATGGCTACATGGCAATCAAATAATGTTAGCAGTGATTAAGTCCAAATGTCTATGATAGTTGGCCAGACAAGAGGCTGCTAGGTTCCTGGACATTTACCAACAACTGAGATTAGCCAACAAAACTTGATGATTACTGATTTTGAGATTTTTGCTGCTTTATATTATAACCTGCCTCTGCTCTATAGTGTATACACTCTAATAAAAGAGTATTGTTCTTTTTGAGCTGTTTTTGTGGCCCAACAAAATATGTTCACGTTTGCTGAGACACCAAATCAATATTACATGGTGGTGGTTTGTATTTTCTACATTTTAATTGTTTTTCACCTTGCAGTTTTTATTTTCTACATCTTAATTGTTTCTCACTCTTGAACTCTTGTTTAAGAGTTTTTCTAGTTGTCTTTTTTCCCTTCCTTCCTCCCTCCACCTAACACTCTGTCAGGATAATATCCCTAAAACACCACTTTGCAGCTATCCTCCCCCTGCTCAAAAACGTGGAAAAGTTTCTAATGACCAGTTGGTTGAGGTCGAAACCATGTAACTGGGCCCTTCTGGCCCAGCCCTGGCGACCATTGTGAATCGCAGGGCAAACTTCCAGCACTGGGAACACCTGAGAGAGAAATCCTGGCTATGAAATGTATTGTGTCTTCCACCCATCGTTTTCACACTGCTTCCGTGTGGAAGCATGAGAAGATCTTGTGAGAAGATCTGTCTAGACTGAGGGCTGTGGGCCAGATTAGTTGACCCTTCTTACCAGTGCTTATTTGCTCAGGGGTTGACAGTTGACCTTTGAAATTAATTAGATGAGCTCTTCCACACATTTGGAAGTGGGACTCAGAGACCCCAGTTCGCCTAGTTGCACCTTGAACTGAGACGCTAGGCAATCGTGTTTATTTATGTGCTTTTACAGCGGAAGGAGCTGTCCTCCAGAGAGGAAAGAATAAAGCAGAGAGACATAACGAACACTGGGAAATCGATAAGAGAAATAACAATTCGGTATAAGTCAGGACTCACATGGGATATTCAAATCCCTCTAGCAATTGTAGAATGAACAGTGACTTTTTTTTTCAAATCAAGTTGGCAAATTAAAAACAAATTTGCATATAGGTAGAAAGGATGGATGGACAGGCAGGAAGAGAAATAAATAGTTGGACAGAGTCATGCCAGAGAGCACAGCAGCCTGATCAGCCCACTGCTGGGGGCTTTGTATTGCCACACGTGGGTTGCTGTTAAAACCGGGTCCTGCACAGTCCTGGGTCTGCCTGTCCGCTAGGGAGTGACTGCCATTCCAGCGGAAATCACAGCTCCCAGCACTCACAGGCTTATTCAGCCATCGTGCTCCAAAGCACAGCCTCAGATCAGGTGGCTGGGTCCAGGCCCTCAAGCTGGTCCAGAGCCAGGCTGCCCGGGAAGTCCCACTCGGCACTGTGTTCAGCCATTTCCGTGCCCCTCTAGTCCAGCCTAGCAGGCTCTCCTCAATTTGAATCGAGTGGCAGAAGGCAAGTCCCCAAGGAGGCCTTGGATTCTAATAGAAAAGGCGCCATCTCCCCCATGCCTCTGCCTACCAGGGTTTTAGGAACTCGTTGTCTAACAGACATCTCAAATTTCATGTTCTAAAACAGAATTCCTAATGTCAGCCCCCTGCAAAAAAAAAAAAAAAGAACCCTGCTCCACCTGTGCCAGCCCCATCTAAGAGCAATTCCAGTTGTATATGCGAACACATGCACACACAACAAAAACCCTTGCATCACCCTGGATTCCTCTTTCTCAAACTCATACCCAGTCTATTTGGAAATTCTTTGAAACGTAACCCGTATCCCGTGAGGGCAACTGCCATCCATCACCTGGGGAAAGCAGTGGCTTCCTAACTCCTCTTTCGGTTTCAGGCCCTGCCCCCTAGCATCTGTTCCCCCTGCAGCAGATAAAGAACTCCTGCGACTTAAAGTAGATCGAGCCACTTCTGAGTTCAAACCCCTCCCTCTTTAGCACCCCAGTTCGCTCAGAGTAAAAGCCTGAGCTTTTAGCGTGGAAGGTAAGGCCCTGCGCCACTTGGCCCCCCATAAACCTCTCTGGGCTCATCCCCAGTCCAGCTGCACGGGCTGCTTGCTGGCTCTTGGCTGCATCAGGCGCACACCTTGCTTTAGGGCTTTTGCCCTGGCTGTCCCCTCTGCCTGGTCAGCCCTGCTCTTCCTTACGGCTTTGCTCACGTCTCACCTTCCCCACGGAGGCCTGCCTGGACCACCCACCCCTCCCCACACTTCTAACTCCTCTTTACCCTGCTCTACTTTTTTTGCCCCATGGCACTTGCTACTTTCTAATATCATCTACAATTCTGTTATTTGTTATGTGTATTGTTTATCTGCCCCCTCTTTGCACCTCAATCTTTTTCTGTTTTGTTTGTTGTGGGATTCTAAATGCTTGGTGCGGTGGTTGTCACATAGTAGGCACTCAAAAGAAGTTAGGTGAGTGAGTGAGTGAAGGAATGAATGGCAGCTCTGCTCAAAACTCACCTGTTACTTCTTTCCTCTCTGGCACAGGGGTATCAAGTTGCCTTTGCTATGAATAGCCAAGAGGAACTGTTAACGGACAATTAATTTCTGGAGACACCAGTGTTTCAAAGAAAGAAAGAGTTAATTACTAGGCATGTAGTAGGAGAGCAGATGGCCGAAAATCTGTCTCCTTGAGTTTAAGGGGTTCAAGGCTTTTATGGGGTTTAGCAAGGGGAGATGAGATCATTTTGAATAGCAAGTTCAAAGCAGAAGAGGAGACAGTGTTAGCATTATCATTTCAATAGGAGAACATAAGCTGAAAGGAGGGGAGGCAAAGCCATCACTTCAGTACTAAAGGTGTAAGCCAAAAGGAGGGGAGACAAGTTGTCTTTCAATAGCAGAGTCTAGCTGATATGATTTACATATTTCCGGGGCTGAGGCTAGTGAATGTCTGACTTCATTAGCATTGGGGCCTCTGCCTTACAGGAAAGTGACCTAAGGGAGTAGCAGCTCTTAACAATCACACAGGCACAAGATAAGGGCTTTTACACTCATTTTAGGTATCAGGGCAGCTGAATGATAGTTTAGGGATTTCTGTATTCCCCTGTCTACTCCAATATCCCAGAAAGCAAAAAAGGCATATGATTCAGTAATCAAAATCATCCCTTAAATCCTAATTGCTTGGTTACAGAACCACCAAGGGATTGCTCACCGTGCAGAGTCACTCTCCACCAGATAGGCTCTCACAGCAGGAGAATCTGACACTGCATTCTAGAACGCCCCCAAAGGGTACCCAGTTAATCCCGGCCATAACAGAAATGCACATTCCCAGGGCTTTAAAGCTTTAAAATGCATTGAATAAGATCTAGAAAGATAACAGCAAACTGCTAACAGTTTGACTTCTGGAGAGACAGTGTACTGGGAGGGTAGAGTAGGCTTTTACTTTTTATTCTATATAGTTCTGAATTGTTGGATTTTTTAATATTTAACAAGTGCTGACTTTTATAATTAAATACATTTTTTTCTTAGAGATTAAAGTCAACGTGTGGAAAGCAGCAGAAAGAGAGGCCCGGAAGACCCCAGGGAGAGGAGGAGCTTGAGAATATCGCTGTGTCCTGAGTTGCCCCAGTTGCTCCGTCCAGGCGCTTCCGAGGTCAGGATGCGTTTCCTGCTTATGTTCAAGGAAATGCTCCAGAGAACATTCTTTGATGCAAGCAACAGAAACTGACCCTGGCCGATTTAAGCAGAAAAATAATTTATCATAAAGATATTCTCAAATTGAGGCTTGGAAAAGAGAGCAGGAGCAAGCAAACGTGGCCAGAGCCGCTGTCTCGGAACAGCCATGCGCGCCCCCACACTCCTCGCACGGGTTGGGGCTGCTGCATCTGGCTGACGTCACCACTCCTGGAACCTGGATGCAGCTGCTTTCTTCACCACCGTCACAAAAGGATTCTTCCATCCTTGCTTCTTTGCATCACTGCCACTAGATTCAAAATCTAGGGTGGGTGGATCTTACTGGCCTGGCTTAGCTGCCCAGCCCTTAGCTGCAAGGGAAGCTGGGAAAATGAGTACCTGATTTTTTTCAGCCCCCATAGTGGAAGGCAAGATCATTTAGTGGGGGATTCACTAAACAAACAAACAAAAAAAGGGGTGTGTGGCGGGGAGGGTCAGAATCTAAGAAGGCAAAAACAACAAAACAAAAATGCAACAGATGTCTGTGACGAACAGGTTTCGCTTATCAAAATCAAACAATCCCTTGGGAGACAGAGACACGTTTTAGGTAATATGTGGGGAAATGAATTTTTAAGGAAAATGTCCTGTTATGGTGGGACGGTCCTCTGGACTCATTTTGTAGCTTGCTAATGGAATACTCCATCTCCACAGGAAGCTCTGGCGGGAGGTGGAGAGTCATTTGCCAGGTGATTCGACTCTGTGGCCTTCTCTTAGGAGAAGTGGAGGGGTGAGGTGGGAAGTGCTCATCCAGAACCAGAACCAGGATGGCTTTTCTTAGCAATGGAAGAGAATGGCACCACCAGGGCAGGAGCTCATGAGAGCAGGGGTGCAAAAAGGGGGGGTGGGGGGAGGGAAGGGCGACAGGAAAAGAGGGGAGAGGATGTGGGTGGAAGGTGAGGGCAACAAAGCAAGGTTGTGTGTCCCTCGGGCACATCCCCAAGTGACGGAATGGGATCCTGGCTCCCCCCCTTCCCCCATCCAGCTGGCCTCTGAACCCTCCTGTGTTCCAGCCAAATTGGCTTACCCACTAATTGCTCCCAGTCAGAGACTAAAGACTAAGCTTTGTTTCAGATCATTTTCTCTAAGCTGGTTTCCCGGCCCTCACCTCTTCACCTTCTTATTGCTTGTATTATTCCGGCGTCCACCTTACTGCTGACCCCTCAGCACCATTTCTCCAGACTGTCTTCCCCCAGGTGGCCTCTTGCTTCACTGACCAGCTCTAGGACTTGGCTTTAGTTCATGTCAGGTCCATTCTCCTTTTGGAGCACTACCCCACCCCACCCTCCCTGCTGCCCCATGTCCCACGCTTTGTCAGGACCTTGTTAGTTGGAGCCTGCAGTCTGGGATGGGGGGTGGGGAGGCACGTATGTAAAAGACGTATCCAATTCACTGTAGTAAGTCCTATAGTTGAGGGTACCCTGGAGTGAGCACAGAGTGGGGTCCCCTGGGAAGGCCACCTGAAAGTGGCCCTGAATTGAGTACTGAAGAATGAACTTCGAGATTGAGGCGCCCACAGATTAGATATGGGCGGTGCAGCACAGGGGTGCAGGGGGTGACTCCCACCGGCTGTCATCATTTGTGTCTGCATCTCTCCTCGGGAACTCCCCTATGTGTGCTGGTATAATCCACCACCATACATATCTCTCTATATATCTATATATCTATATCTATATGTCTATATCTATATATATACACACACACATATTTTAAACTTTATGTCTATTTCTTGGTAACCTCTCACAGAAAATAGGCATTTTTCTCATCAATGTTTTAGAGATCTTTTTTAAAACTAAACTCATATTTAAAGCCCCTTAGAGGCTATAGCACAGTTTCTGCAAAAGAGACTCGACTGGTTCTTTTCTTGCTTCTCCATCCTCTATGACTTATGTCTGTTTCCACTTAGATTTGGCACAGCAGCATTCCTTCCCTCCCACTTCCTAAACAAACCTAAGGGAAAGCAGTGCTAAGATTATGGACTTGGGCAACCACTAAGCCAGCTGGTTGCCTTACTTTAGGGCTTTTGCTCTAAGTACTGAAATAATTCTATGCTGTTAAGTAACCCTTTGAGGCACCCAAGTCCTCCAGATACCCCCCACTCCTCATCTGGAATGCCCCTTTCTCATCTCTCCCTAACCCACTCACTAATGGGGGAATTGGAATGT
>PVIY010015090.1:10607-54867 GCA_004026745.1 Myrmecophaga tridactyla
ACCCTTCCTTTGTGTCTCCAAGGCAGTACCTCAACGTCTCATTCTCTGAGTGAGTAAAAACTCTCTTTACCTGGGGCACTCTTGCTTTCACACCTGTCCTTCTGTCCTCAAACGTTTCCCAGGAAAGATGAAACTGTTATGGTCGCCCTACTTGTTTCTCACTGCAGAAGAAGGCAGAGGAATACTGTCAAGGCTGCAGAAGGGTCGTTGTTGCTAACACAGTCAAGTCCTGTGATGGCAAAGGAATCTCATCACAAACCCTTGATTCAGCATGCTGACCTTACAAACGTGTGTGACGTCTATGGGTTATTTTCTGCCTGGTCTTCTTGAGGACCACAAAAGCACTGCTCAGTTGGGACGGGAAGTTTGTAGTGACCCATGCTCACCTCTAGAGTAGAAACCATACCCGTGACGCTGCCCAACACCCTGACCCCCTAGTCAATGGGCCCTCAAAGCCACTAACAAATGAAAGGCACATATATATTATGTTTTCTTAACCTTTTGCTATTTTCTGGAAAAAAAAAAACTGTGCTTGTGACGATAAATTAGAAAACAGATTAAAAGAAAAAATACGTTCAAAAATCACCCACGATTCACATTCTACAAGACATCTTCAAAAGTAAATGCCATGGGGGGAAATGGAGTTCTTGTTCTAGATTTTAAAAGACTAAAGATCACATAAGTACTAAATGCAATGGACAAAACCTGGTGGATCATGGGCTGATAAAAACAATCATCTAGAAAATACATTTTGGGCAATAGCTAGGGAAATTTGAATCTGGACTAAAAGGTGATATTATGGAATTGTTAATTTTCATAGATGTGATAATGGAGCAAAAAATGCACACGTCTGTATGTACAACATGCAAAGAAGTAAAGCAAATATGGGAAAATGTTAACTACTGGCGAATCTGATTACAGCCTATGTAGGTATTCGCTATACTATTCTTTTAATCAAGTTTGAAAATTTTCAATACAAAAAGTTGGAGATAAATCTACCAATACTCATTGCACTGAAAGGTAGTGTTCTGGTTTGAAAGCTGCTGGAATGCAACATACCAGAAATAGAATGGCTTTTAAAAAGGGGAATTTATTAAGTTGCAAGTTCACAGTTCTAAAGCTGTGAAAGTGTCCAAATTAAAGCAAGCCTATAGAAATGTCCAATCTAAGGCATCCAGGGAAAGATACCTTGGTTCAAAAAGGCCAGTGACATTCAGGGTCTCTCAACTGGAAATGCACATGGTGAACATGGAGAGGTCTCCTAGCTTTCTCTCCAGGCTTGCTTCATGAAGCTCCCCTAGGGACGTTTTCCTTCTTCATCTCCAAAGGTCTCTGGTTTGTGTGGGCTCTTGGCCTCTTGGCTTTGTTGATCTCTCCAAAATGTTTCCACTTTTAAAGGATTCCAGTAAGCTAATCAAGACCCACCTGAAATGGGTGGAGCCACATCTCCATCTACTCAAAAGTTAATATCCACAGTTGGGCATGTCACAGCTCCATGGAGATGATCTAATCAAAATTCCAACCTACAGTGCTGGATAGAGATTAAAATAAACAGCTGCCTCTACAAGATGGATCAGGATTAAAACATGACTTTTCTAGGGGGCATAATCCTTTCAAACCACAGGTAGCCACCATTAACATTGGTTTTATGTATTTACATATCACAAATACAGGTTTTAAATAAAATTGGGTTATATGTATATATAATTTTGAAATTTTTTTGAGCAATATATATATTTTATTCGAAAATAAAATGTTTTTTAATTTAAACAAAATGAAATGGAGTCACGTACATAATTTTGGAATATCCCTTTTCTGACCACTTTGTGAGCATTTTCCATCAACTCGTAGAAAAAATAGCTGTTAATGCTGCCAAATATTCTACACTGTGATTATATTATACTTTACTTAATCATCTTCTGATTTAGTGGGTTTCTACTCTAATAAATCATCTTGTATGAACAACTTTACATAAATCTTTATCCACATTTATGATGGTTTCTTTTCATCATAACAAAATGCCTTACCATATGTACCCAACAGAAACGCCACAGCAGATGTGGCTTCATCAGCATGCAATTGCTAGTTGGCCTTTGGTCAGTTAATCAGGGAGCTGTAATGGAAATAGCCTTTGCTGTAACCAGGTGGAAGTGCTGTCCAGTACCGCCTCAGTACTCCTGGCATAGACTTCTTAAGTCTCTCTTACAATCTGTTGACCAGAGAAATGTGAGTCTTTGCTGAAACACAATCTTCCTCCTAGCTGAGTCGTGAAATTAACCTAACTCATCATGTCCACCCAGAACCCTGGCGCCAAATTCAGCATTCCTCAGAGTAGCTTCACAGTCCCCGCGCTGGCCAGCCTTGCAGAGACTCTGATTTTCTAATTCTATCCCTATAACCTTTTTGGTTATAAATGGAATAAAACTTCCAGCCAGTCTTGGCACTGGACCCAAATATGGATCCACCTGCCGGAAATAAGCTAACTCCTAAAAAGACTGTGAAGTGTAATTTAAGCTTTCACTGAAGTCTCCCAAAGACAATTCGTTTACATTGCGTGCCACATAGGAAAGTGTCCCCCAAATCTTCTTCGCTCATTTCTCACCCCGTGTCTCACACAGCACGGCTGCTGCCCTGAACCTTCTCCCTCAGCCTCCTTTGGGCTGGCGTTCCCACTTCTTCCCTCTTTCCTCTCACTCTGGAGCCTTTCGCCACTTTCAGAATCTATTTCCTTCTGTAAGTGGCTTTCTACACTTTGGGACCTGAGCCAGTCTGTCTCCACTGTGCCTTCCAGGTATCTTCTCCACTCCCTCTGCCTCCTTCTCTGCCACATAGGACAACAGAGAATCCGGGAGGAGGGGGTGGTGAGACGGACATAGTCCATATTAATATTTGTCAAAGTCAATGCCATGTTTTATATACACTTTCTTGCTATTTGGAAAGGAGTAAGGGACAAGCATTCATGCCACCAGCACTTCTTGAGGCCAGGCACTGTTCTAGTTGGGGACTCAGGTTCCCAAGTGTTCACGTGAAGCTGCCATTCCAGGGTTGTCAGGAAAGATAATAAGCCTATGAGAAGTGCTACAATACATATAAAACGGGTTGATTTGATAGAGCAGTCTTTTCTTTCCAGTTTTACATCACAGCACACAGAAAAGTCTAATGTTTACACTTCAAGTTTTTATATGTAAATAAAAAATTTCTCTGTATCTTTTTATGTATATTTGTTTATATGTATGTGTATATATATATATATACACATACCCTTTAAATATTTTCCTCACCCAAGATGACTTAAACACTCTTAAAAGCCAACCTCAAAAACAGAATAAGACAACCATCCAAAACTAAATAAACTTTTAAAAAATCCCTACGTTTAAGCAATTAAAACCAAAAAAAGAAGAAATGAGAAAGTGTAAGATATCAGGACTTAGTAGATTCAAGATACTAGTTTACATATGAGGAATTTTAATTTTTAATTTTGGTCAGTAATTATAGAATTCTAATTTTTCATTTTTTAAAAAAGTTTTGATTTTGAAGGGGAAAGGCTGATTGTTAGCTAATGTCTACAGGTTAAAAACAAAACGTGAATTATATGTAAAATTACACTCCTGCAACACTAAGAATTTGTTTAGAAAAACCACTCGGCCTTGATGGCTGCTCTTGGAAAGCTATGGGACTGCTGGAAGGCTGCTGTCTCATATGACATGCAAAGGATCCGAAGTCAGACTGTGAATAGGGACCTGGGCTTGGAGGCAGTTCACCTGGGCTTCAGAATCCTGCGGCTCCACCTGTTTACCCTTGTCATCTTAGACAAGTCACTTAACCTCCCCACTCGTCAGGCTCCTTGTCTATAAGGTGGAAATCATGATACTATCTACCCCACAGGGTTGGTGTAGAGCTTCAACAATGCACATATAAGTTGTCAGCTAAATATTAACACATTATCATTTACATATGGGAGTGAAGGGCTTGGAGCATATTGAAAATCATTTCATAACAAGCAGAAGTCCAATTGGTGAAATAAAATAATTTTAAGAATGATTCACTCTATCCATCAATTATAGGTAAATTCAGGTTCTCATTGTCCACCTCTAAAATGAATTTTTGTGAAATAGTCATGTAACACAAAAGGTGGAGAAGCTCAAAAGGATACCTGGGCCAAGTCTGGAGGCAGCAGAAGACAAGGGGAGAAGGGGTTCATCTCTGCAGAATAGAGCTTCTGAGGGCCCTGAAGGTCCTAGAAGCCCATTAGACACCTCCACAGCCTACACCTGAGGCTCCCAAGCTTTGCTATCAGAATCACCTGGGGCAGAGGATGGACGTTAGACAGACAAGCTGTCAAGACCCCACCCATCGGAACCAGGCAGGTGTGGGTTTGATGATCTGGCAGGTGATTCTGATGAAGCCCAGATTCTTGCACGACCGTCAGCTGGAAGCTTCCATCAGGGAGAAGGGCTAGAGGCTAGGGAAGAGGAGGAGCAAGGCAGGGGAGAGCAGGACACTAGGGGAAGAGGGGCAGAATCTCCCAGAGGCTCTACCTGTGTCAAAGTAACAGCTTTGGCAGGAAAAGCGAGGGGACTTGGTCCTCACCGAGACACCAAGAGGTTTGAAGATTCAGCTATGCTAAGACAGCAAGGCTGCCCAACTGATGGGAAATAACTTCTCTGCTTTGAGGTGCATCTATGTGTTGGGATGCCTGTGGTTCCGTGCTAGGACCTCCTCTCCACGTACCATCTCTCACTCAGGCCCAGGGCTCCAAATACCATCTGTTGCTGATGGCTCCAAAATTTATTCTGTTCCTCTGAGTTCTAGAGTCGTATAGCCCCCTGGATAACTGATACCTCCACAGGCATGCCAAAAAGGCAGCTCCAACTTGGCAGGGCCCAAAGAAAACTTTGATGACTCTCCCTGAGCCTCCCCCACCCCCACCCCACCAACTATATCTTTGGTAGCACTGTCCATATGCCCAGAATGACCATCTGTCATTCTTGAGTCCTTCTTCCTCACATACAGTAAGTCCTGTCACTATGTCCTCCACACTGGACCTCAAATGCGACCGTTTTTCCCTGTCCAGGTTTATGGCCCAGTTCAAACAGCTTTCATCTCTCCCCTACAGCATTAGAGTAGCTTTCTAATCAGTCTCTCTGTTTCTACTCTTGCCCCTATAATCTTTCGCTACATAGCAGTAGCCAGGCAGGGCTTTGGAGAAAAACAACAAGGAAATGAATCGCTGCTGGAAGCGATTTTTCCACCTGGGGACTAAGATTCATTCTTCCCGGCTGGGTTTCAGCGTGTGGCTGAGCTCACTCATCAGCCAGCTCTGTCCTCGTCAGCAGCTATTGGTAGGTGACATCAATTTCATTTGGCGTTTTTACTGACTTCACAACATTTTGGAGTTAGAACAAACTACGAGAAGGAGACCAATATAAAATTCTGAACATCCTCTCCACTCCCTTCCAAGCCTGAAATTCTGATCTGTATTTCTGACACCTCCCTCCAGCCATGCGTCCTGAGCTCAGATTGCTTCACTGTGACCATGGCAGTGGCAGCAGGACAAACCTGCCTGGGTCCTCAGCTCTGGCATCAACTTAGAAGCTTTTTAAAAAGAGAACGCCTGGGCCCCACCCCAGGCAAATTGAAACCAGATCTCTCCAGGGCATAAGATTTGGGGATTTATATGTATTGAAAGCCCCACAGGTGATTCTAGCGCACCGTGAGGGCTGAGAATCACTGTAACTGGACAGTCAGATGGTGCAGTTCCCCTTAAACTAAAGGTCTGTAAGCATTTGGCAATCCAAATGCAAATTCTCAAACCAGGGATCCAAATAATGCCGCCGTTATATACAGTTCCTAATCCATCATCTAATCCAATCTCCTTAGTTTTCATTTCAAAGATATGAGGTTCTTGTCTAAGGCCACCTGGTTTTGCCCTTGTCCTCAGAAGAAATGGGAGTTTTCCCAGGTTGGGCAACCTGAAGCAGGGTTCTAGGAGGCTGCTTCCCTGCCCTTCCCTTGCTTGTGTCTAGCCTGGCCCCAAAGGGAGGTGGCCATCCCAGAATGGTTTGGGAATGTGACTCCCTTTCTAGCCACACCTCCTCTCACCTAACCCTGAGGCCAGTTCACACTCGATAAATATCTGTCAGGTAAAAGATTCTAGCTCCCGAGGGCCCATGCAGCTATCTAGAGATGGCACAAAATTTGCCACCATCGATCAACATTTTAGCTGTCGCCAAACAAGACGGAGGCTATTGAAAGGCTCAAATAGAAGCCTGAAATGCTAATGATTTAGCATTTCTAGAAGCATCTTCCCAAAGATTTTGAGTTGACACTGGGTAGTATTTAAAAGAGAGTATTCAAACCTTGTTGTGGGTACTTGAGTTGGTCTGAGTTTTTTTTTTTTCCTGCTCCAGCTTTCTTTGACATGACCCTCCGAAAGAGGTAGAGCTGAACATGTTTGTTCCGCAGCTAAAAGCTGTCATGCCAGAAATACCACACAGGCAGGGCTTAGGGAACACAAAACGTGTGATTAGTTACCACAGCAGCAGATTCACAAAAGCAAAATATTGTGCTGAAACACGCTGGGTGTTTGTAATAAATAATAAGATTGGAACTACCTCAGCAGAGAGGTATTAGAGCTGAGATAGAATCCAAGAATGATAATGCTGGAATTTGCTCAGAGGGTACCCTTTTCTAGTCTGCTTAAGACCCAGGGGGAGAAGCAGGGGGAACAAAACAGGATTGCCAAGTCCACGCAGCAAGAGCAGGACAAGATGCAAATATCAGGGGGTTGTTGAGGTAGCTGTTCTTTCATCTCCCTATCTTATGCTTTCCTCACAAAAATCAACCCTTTTTTTTCTTCAGTTTTTTTCACTATGTATTGTATTTTATGTATAAGAAATATCCCACTCAACCATATGTCTGAGTGCCCAATGGTGTCCCCAGCCATAGGGAGTATAATCAGTCCCTTGTATTCAGAAGACATGATTTTACTGTTAATAACTGAGTCACCCTAACAAGCAACCCGCCCAGCCTCCTGATTCCCAGCACCTCCCAGGCTCAGCTCTTTCCTTGGGGACTCTGTCCCCACCCCCTCACCCCCACTCCGGCATGACCAACTCAGCCTCAAGAATCTGGTATGGCCAGATAACTCGTTGACTGATCTAAGCTTATAATTTGCAACAAATTTACTTTGGAGGGAATGCAAAGAAGTCCTATTGCTCAAGTTTAAATAGTCCTAGGCTGCTTTTGTGAGGGTTTCTTGCTTGTTTGTTTTTGGAGAAGTGGGGTAGAGAAGAGGATGTCAAAGAAGCCATTTGGTTAAAACTGATTTTAAAATAGCATAAGCTGAGATGGCAGCAGCCTTGCTCTAATGAGCAAATCTGGGGACCCTGGGGGCTCTTTTCCCGGGACCCTGGAGCATAGGGCAAAGTGCTTTTTTTTTTTTAAATTTTTATTAACAAAACCAATCAACATACGATTTGAACATTCTTTTTTTCATCACATAGCTGTGTGTTCATCATCATGATCATTTGAATCAGTTCAGAAAAAGAAATAAAAAGAAAACAGAAAAAAAATTCATACATACCATACCCCTTACCCCTCCCTTTCATTGATCACTAACATTTCAAGCTACTAAATTTATTTTAACATTTGTTTCCCCTATTATTTATTTATTTTTAATTCATATGTTATACTCACCTGTCCATATGGTAGATAAAAGAAGCATCAGACACAAGGTTTTCACAATCACACAGTCAGTTTGTGAAAAGCTATATCATTATACAATCATCATCAAGAAACATGGCTACTGGAACACAGCTCTACATTTTCAGGCAGTTCCCTCCAGCCTCTCTAATACACCTTAAACTAAAAAGGGGATAGCTATAAAATGCATAAAAATAACCTCCAGGATAACCTCTCGATTCTGTTTGGACTCTCTCAGCCATTGACCCTTCATTTTGTCTCATTTCTCTCTTCACCCTTTCTGTGGAGAAGGTTTTCTCAATTCTTTGGTGCTGAGTCCCAGCTCATTCTAAGATTTCTGTCCCACGTTGCCAGGAAGGTCCACACCCCTGGGAGTCACGTCCCACGGAGAGAGGGGGAGGGCAGTGAGTTTGCTTGTCGTGTTGGCTGAGAGAGAGGCCACATCTGAGCAACAGAAGAGGTTCTCTTGGGGGTGACTTTTAGGACTAATTTTAAGTAGGCTTAACCTATCTTTTGCAGGGTAAATTTCATATGAACAACCCACAAGATTGGGGGCTCAGCCTATTGCTTTGGTTGTCCCCACCGCTTGTGAGAATATCAAGAATTCTCCACTTGCGCAAGTTGAATTTACCCCCTTTCTCACCATTCCCTCAAGGGAACTTTGCAAATACTTTTTTTTATTCACTGTTCAAATCACTCTGGGATTTATCAGGGCATCACTCTGGACAAACCTACAAAATCTCATGCCCTACTTAAGGTTCCATGTACTTACGATGTTCCATTAAGCTGTCCACATAAGCTATATTAGGAAATGCACTAGCCAAAATATAAATTTTGTACCAAATAAATATTTTTTTGCTTTAGTCTCACACATAAAGTTTTAAAATATTAATTACCCTCTATTTTCAACACTCTGCAGTATTGACATTCCTTTGTTCTTCCTTATGCAAGAACATTTTAAAATTCGAACATTTAGTCCCTATCATTAAACATTCTAGGCATTCCTAGATTATTCCATCTCAGTCTTTATCATATATCTTTTCTTCTGATTTCATTTGTGCCCCCAGGCCTTCTCCCTCTATCATTCTCACATTCAGCTTCATTCAGTTTGCTAACATTATTTTATTACAGTTAGGCAGTATTGCGTTATCCATTTCTGAATTTTTACAATCAGTCTTGTTGCACAATCTGTATCCCTTCAGTTCCAATTACCCAACATCTACCCTATTTCTATCTCCTGATGACCTCTGTTCTTAACTGAAATTCTCCAAGTTTATTCACTAATGTTAGTTCATATCAGTGAGACCATACAGTATTTGTCTTTCTGTTTCTGGCTAATCTCACTCAGTATAATGTCCTCAAGGTCCATCCACATTGCTACATACGTCAGAACTTTATTCTGTCTTACAGCTGCATAATATTCCATCGTATGTATATACCACAGCTTGTTTGGACATTTTGGCTGTTTCCATCTCTTTGGCAATTGCAAATAATGCTGTGTAAATATTGGTGTGCAAATGTCCGTTTGTGTCTTTGCCTTCATGTCCTCTGAGTAGATACCTAGCAGTGGTATTGCCGAGTCATATGGAAATTCTATACTTAGCTTCCTGAGGAGCTGCCAAACTGCCTTCCACAGTGATTGTACCATTTGACATTCCCACCAACAGTGGATAAGTGTGCTTCTTTCTCCACATCCTCTCTAGCACTTGCCATTTTCTGTTTTATTGATAATACCCATTCTGGTGGATTTGAGATGATATCTCATTGTGGTTTTGATTTGCATTTCCCTGATATCCAGGGAAGTCGAGCATCTTTTTATGTGCCTTTTGGCCATTTGTATTTCCTCTTGTGAGAAGTGTCTGTTCAAGTATTTAGGGCAAAGTGCTTTTTAAAGAGAACTTTGGTCCTGCCTGCTTGAGTTCTGACCTTTCCCGAAAGGGCTTAATCTTACCCAAGATGGCCTGGCTATAGGCCAGAGGCTACCAGGGGTCGAACCTGATGGCCTCGAGGGTATATACTGCGCCCATTCCTCCAGCTGTCCTAAAGTCTCTCTCCCATCTCCTGGTTGTTCTGACATGTCCCACATTCCCCTCGAGTTATTTTCTTATTTATTAGAGGCACTAATTCTCCATATAGTTGGAGGTAGGGAAGACGGAGGGGAGGGGGGAGCAAACACACACATCCCACCATCACCACCAGGACACCGTTGGAATCTGGGGCGGGCCATGTGGTTTTTTGATTTTTGTTTTTTGGGTTTTTTGCACGGGCAGGCACTGTGAATCCAACTGGGTGGGGGTCTCCAGCATAGCAGGCCAGAATTCTGCCACTGAGCCACTGTCACACTGCCTCCATGTGGTTTTTAAAAGCCATATTCCCAGGGTGTGTCCTGCTGTCGCCCTTTCACCCCTGCCCATCACTGATTTACAACTGGGCCCTGAACAGAGCAAGCAGTGCTCTTGTAGCAAGCTAAGATCTTGAAACACTAATCACCTGTTTTCCTCCCCCACACTTGATCCTTCTCCTCAAACCTCAGAGCAGCTAGCCTGAGCAGGACACACCCTGGGAATATGGCTGGAGGGTTCTCCTTCCAGGAGAATCAGAGTGACCCACAGCAGGATTACAAAGACATGAAAATGTGACTGTTGTATTTTTTACTTCCAAGACCCCAAAAGGAAGCAGGGTATAGAGTTGTGTCATGACAGAGGCAGGTGGCTCCAGAGACCCTAACCCAAAAGGGCTCCATGGACTGAGGTAAGGGGGAAGAGCATTAGGCATGAGCTTGGAGGAGGTGAGGAGTGATGCAAGCTAAGTGTGGAGGTGGAAAAGGGCAGGAGGAGGCTGGGAACACCTTGATGGTCAGCCCTGGGGAGCCAAGCAGTCCTGGAGGCCCACTCACTGCAACAGTACTTCCTGAGTGACTGTTCTGTGCCAGGCCCTCTTCCAGCCACAGGAGATTCAATGGGAACAAAACAGGCAAAAGTCCCAGCTCTCATAGGGCTTACTCTCTAGTGGGGAAGGCTGACAGGAGGCACACGCACAACTGAGCTGCTTCCCACAACCCTCCCTCAGCTGAGGGCCTTCCACGGTCGGGCTCCTGCTCATCCAGCAGGAGGGGTCCTCTCACCTGAGCCCAGAAGGGGTGCCCAGCCCATGTGAATGCCCTGTCACCAGCCAGGACACTTTCACCCCATTACTTCAAGCATCAGGTGAGGCTCTCCATGCCCAGGAAGTGATGGGGTGGAAGAGAAAGTGCCAGCCCCGGGGTTGGCAGGGCCTTGCCACTTGACTTGGGCCTGGTCACCCTGCCCACACTCAAGAGCAACTTTACCTAAACCACATTTGGGCATTGCACCATCCACTTTCCCTGTGGGCTGGCATTGCCTGCAGCTTCTGTGCCATCCCCGGGGCTGTGACAGAGTTAAGGACCTTGATTAACTCATTATGTCATTCTTCTTCCCGAGAACTCTCTGGAGAGTTGTCAGAAGAACGGCCCTTCTTCTGAGCATTGCTTTTGGTTTGTATACGGACACAGGTGATTCACAAACCGAGGTCCTCTCTTTAAATCAGCTGCTAGAAAGGTCACAACCAAATATGGGCCTCCAGCAAATGCACAGACATTAAGCAGGCATTTCATGAACTGCTCCTGGCTCATCTTTTCTCTTTTCATTCATTTCTTCATCCAATGTTCCTTGTCCGCCCATTTTTAATTTTATTTTACTGTACTGGATTGACTTAAGGAGGAGGAAATAGGCATTGCCTGTAGGTTGCATTTGGAGTGCTGGAGTGCATGCTTAAGGCATATATTACAATACAGCCATGTCCTGCCCTCCAGCAGCCACGGGCTGGGTTCCACCAACTTTGCTGGGATCTACAGTGCTCTGCCCAGCTAACCTGGTGATTGTGTATAAATTATCCATTCTGGGTGTTGGTTCCTACATCTATTAAATGAGGATACCGCAAGGTTGCTGACAGGATTACAAGATGGTCTGGCACAGTAGTGGGTGTCCCACCCACAAGCTCCCAGAAGTATGATGAAATGGAAATACCAATAAGGTGGATTCCACATCAGGAATGAAGGTAAATTCTTAATCAACACTCCTTTTTTAGGAAGTGCTTTGGGACTGAAAGCATTTGTTGCTCTCTTGATCTTTTGGAGAAAAGGCCCAAGCACTTTTTTAAAAAAATATTTTTTATTGACAAAACAACATACAAACACAAACATTCTTTATTTTTTTTAATTAAAAAAATTTTTTAAACATAACAACATACAAACACGAACATTCTTATCATTCCATTCTTGGTATATAAACAATAACTCACAATATCACCACATAGTATATTCATCACCATGATCCCCTCTCAGAACATTTGTATCAATCCAGAAAAAGAAATAAAAAGAAAAACATTCATACATACCATACCCCTTACCACTCCCACTCACTGATCACCAGCACTTCAATCTACTAAATTTATTTTGACATTTGTTCCCCCTATTATTTATTTATTTTTAATCCTTATGTTTTACTCATCTGTCCATAAGGTAGATAAAAGGAGCATCAAATACAAGGTTTCCACAATCACACAGTCACATTGTGAAAGCTATATCATTATACAATCATCTTCAAGAAACATGGCTACTGGGGCACAGCTCTACATTTTCAGGCAGTTCCCTCCAGCCTCTCCATTACATCTTGACTAACAAGGTGATATCTGTTTAATGCGTAAGAATACCTCCAGGATAACCTCTCGACTCTGTTTGGAATCTCTCAGTCATTGACCCTTTATTTTGTCTCATTTCTCTCTTCCCCCTTTCTGTGGAGAAGGTTTTCTCAATCCCTTGATGCTGAGTCCCAGCTCATTCTAAGATTTCTGTCCCACGTTGCCAGGAAGGTCCACACCCCTGGGAGTCATGTCCCACGTCTTCAAGCCATGTTTCTTGAAGATGATTGTATAATGATATAGCTTTCACAATGTGACTGTGTGATTGTGGAAACCTTGTATTTGATGCTCCTTTTATCTACCTTATGGACAGATGAGTAAAACATAAGGATTAAAAATAAATAAATAATAGGGGGAACAAATGTCAAAATAAATTTAGTAGATTGAAGTGCTGGTGATCCCCCCCACGGAGAGAGGGGGAGGGCTGTGAGTTTGCTTGTCGTGTTGGCTGAGAGAGAGAGGCCACATCTGAGCAACAAAAGAGGTTCTCTTGGGGGTGACTCTTAGGCCTAATTTTAAATAGGCTTAGCCTGTCCTTTGCGGGGTTAAGTTTCATATGAACAACCCCCAAGATTGGGGGCTCAGCCTATTGCTTTGGTTGTCCCCACCGCTTGTAAGAATATCAAGAATTCTCCACTTGGGGAAGCTGAATTTTCCCCCTTTCTCGCCATTTCCTCAAGGGGACTTTGCAAGCACTTTTTTATTCACTGTTCAAATCACTCTGGGATTTATTGGGGCATCACTCTGGACAAACCTACAAAATCTCATGCCCTACTCAAGTTTTCAAGTGTACTATGGTGTTCGATTGAGCTGCCCACATAAGTTGTATTAGGAAATGCACTAGCCAAAATATAAATTTTGTACCAAATAGACATTTTTTGCTTTAGTCTCACACATATGTTAAAGTTTAAAAATATTAATTACTCTCAATTTTCAACACCTTGCTGTACTGACATTTCTTTGTTGTTCCTCATGCAAAAACATTTTGGAATTTGAACATTTAGTCACTATCATTAAACATTCTAGGCATTCCTAGATTATTCCATCTCAGTCTTTATCATATATCTTTTCTTCTGGTTTCATTTGTGCCCCCAGGCCTTCTCCCTCTATCATTCTCACATTCAGCTTCATTCAGTGTTCTAACATTATTGTATTAGTTTGGTAGTATTATGTTATCCATTTCTGAATTTTTACAATCAGTCTTGTTGCACAATCTGTATCCCTTCAGTTCCAATTACCCAATATCTACCCTATTTCTATCTCCTGATGACCTCTGTTCTTAACTGAAATTATCCAAGTTCATTCATTAATGTCAGTGAGACCATACAGTATTTGTCCTTCTGTTTCTGGCTAATCTCACTTAGCATAGTGTCCTTAAGGTCCATCCACATTGCTACATACGTCATAACTTTATTCTGTCTTACAGGTGCATGATAGTCCTTTGTATGTATATACCACAGCTTGTTTAGCCACTCGTCTGTTGATGGACATTTGAGCTGTTTCCATTTGTTTAGCAATTGTAAATAATGCTGCTATAAATATTAGTGTGCAAATGTCTGTTTGTGTCTTTGCCCTCATGTCTACTGAATAGATACCTAGCAATGGCATTGCCAGGTCATATGGCAATTCTATACTTAGCTTCCTGAGGAGCCGCCAAACTGCCTTCCACAGCAGTGTACCATTTGACATTCCCACGAACAGTGGATAAGTGTGCCTCTTTTTCCACATCTTCTCCAGCACTTGTCATTTTCTGTTTTATTGATAATGGGCATTCTGGTGGGTGTGAGATGATATCTCACTGTGGTTTTGATTTGCATTTCCCAAATAGTCAGGGAAATTGAGCATCTTTTCATATGCCTTTTAGCTATATGTATTTCCCCTTCTGAGAAGTGTCTGTTCATGTCTTTTGCCCATTTTGAAGTAGGGTTGTTTGTCTTTTTGTTATTGAGTTGAACAATCTCTTTATATATTCTGAATACTAGACCCTTATATGATATTCCATTTCCAAATATCATTTCCCATTGTGTAGGCTGCCTTTTTACTTTCTTGACAAAGTTTGTTGATGCACAAAAGCATTTAATTTTGAGGAGTTCCCATTTATTATTTCTTTCTTCAATGTTCATGCTTTGGGTGTAAGATCTAGAAAACCGCCTACTATTACAAGTTTTATAAGTTTTCCCTACATTTTCTTCTAAAAATTTTATGGTCTTAGATCTAATGTTTAGGTCTTTGATCGATTTTGAGTTAATTTTTGTATAAAGTGTGAGATATGGATCCTCTTTCATTCTTTTGCATGCAGATATCCAGTTCTCCAAGAACCATTTATTGAAGAGACTGTTCTGTCCCTGTTGAGTTGGCTTGACTGCCTTATCAAAGATCAATTGTCCATAGATGAGAGGGTCTATATCTGAATGCTCTATTCTATTGGTCAGTATATTTATCTTTATGCCAGTACCATGCTGTGTCGACCACTGTAGCTTCAATAATATGCCTTAAAGTCAGGTAGTGTGAGACTTCCAACTTCATTTTTCTTTCTCAGATCTTTTTAGCTATTCCAGCCACCCTGGAATTGGTTATTCCAGATAAATTTGGTTATTGGTTTTTCTATTTCTGTCAAGTAAGTTTTTGGTATTTTAATTGGTATTGCATTAAATCTATAAATTAATTTAGGTAGAATTAACATCTTAACTATATTTAATCTTCCAATCTATGAACACATATCTCCTTCCATTTATTTAGGTCTTCTGTGATTTCTTTTAGCAATTTCTTATAGTTTTCTTTGTAAAGGTCTTTTGTACCTTAGTAAAATTTATTCCTAAATACTTTATTCTTTTGGTTGTAAATTAAATTTTTTTCTTGATTTTCCCCCTCAGATTGCTCATTACTAGTGTGTAGAAACGCTACATATTTTTGAGTGTTGCTCTTGTAGCCTATGCCTTTGCTGTACTCGTTTATTAGCTCTAGTAGTTTTATCATGGGTTTTCAGGGTTTTTGATGTATAGTATCATATCATCTGCAAACAGTGAGAGTTTTACTTCTTCCTTTCCAACTTGGATGCCTTGCATTTATTTTTCTTGTCTAATTGCTCTGTCTAGAACTTCCACCACAGTGTTGAATAACAATGGTGACAGTAGACATCCTTCTCTTGTTCCTAATCTTAGGGGGAAAGCTTTCAGTCTTTCTCCTTCAAGGATGATGTTAGTTGTGGGTTTTTCATATACTCCCTTTATCATATTGAGGAAGTTCCCTTCTATTTCTATTCTTTGAAGTGTTTTCAACAAGAAATGATGTTGAATTATGTCATATACCTTTTCTGCATCAATCGAGATGATCATGTGGTTTTTCTGCTTTGATTTGTTGATATGGTATATTACATTAATTGATTTTCTTATGTTGAACCATCCTTGCATATCTGGGATAAATCCCACTTGGTCATGTGTATAATCCTTTTTTTTTTTCTTTTGCGTGGACAGGTACTGGGAATAGAACCCTGGTCTCTGGCATGGCCAGTGAGAATTCTGTCGCTGAGCCACTGTCACACAGCCCTGTATAATTCTTTTAATGTGCTGTTGGATTCGATTTGCTAGAATTTTTTTGAGGATTTTTGCATCTATATTCATTAGAGAGATTAGTCTGTAATTTTCTATATTCATTAGAGAGATTGGTCTGTAATGAGGGTGATGTTGGCATCATAGAATGAGTTAAGTAGCGTTCCTGCCTCCTCAATTTTTTTAAAGAGTTTGAGCAGGATTGGTACTAATTCTTTCTGAATGCTTGGTAGAATTCACATGTGAAGCCATCTGGTTCTAGACTTTACTTTTGGGGGAACTTCTCAATGACTGATTCAATTCCTTTACTTGTGATTGGTTTGCTTAGGTCGTTTATTTCTTCTTGAGTCAATATTGGTTGTTTATGCCTTTCTAGGAAGTTGTCCATTTCATCTATGTTGTCTAGTTTATTAGCATAAAGTTGTTCATAGTATCCTCTCATTACCTTCTATATTTTTGCGGGGTCAGTGGTTATGTCTTTTCTTCCATTTCTGGTTTTATTTATTTGCATCCTCTCCTTTTTGTCAACCTTGCTAAAGGTCCATCAATTTTATTGATTTTCTCAAAGAACCAACTTCTGGTTTTGTTGGTTTTCTTGACTTTTTTCATGCTCTCAATTTCATTTATTTATGCTCTAATCTTCTTTATTTCTTTCCTTTTGCTTGCTTTGGAGTTAGTTTGCTGTTCTTTCTCTAATTCTTCCAAGTGAACAGTTAATTCCTTGATTTTTGCTCTTTCTTCTTTTTTGATATAGACATTTAGGGCAATAAATTTCCCTCAGCACTGCCCTTGCTGCATTCCATAAATTTTGATACGTTGTATTTTCATTTTCATTTGCCTTGAGATATTTACTGATTTCTCTTATAATTTCTTCCTTGATCCACTGGTCGTTTAAGAGTGTGTCATTGAGTTTCTATATATTTTTAAATTTTCTGGTCCTCTGCCTGTTATTGTTTTCCAATTTCATTCCTTTATGATCTGAGATAGTGTTTCGTATGGTTTCAGTCTTTTAAAATTTATTGAGACTTGCTTTGTGACCCAGCTTATGGCCTATCCTTGAGAATCATCCATGAGCATTTGAGAAAAACGCGTATCTTGCTGTTATCGGGTGTAATGTTCTGTTACATCTAGCTCATGTATTGTATTATTCAAATTCTCTGTTTCTTTATTGATCCTCTGTCTAGATGTTCTATCCATTGATAAGAGTGGGGAATTGAAGACTCCAACTATTATGGTAGATGTGTCTATTTCTCTTTTCAGTGTTTTCCTTATGTATACTGGAGCACTCTGGCTCAATGCATAAATATTTATGATTGTTATGTCTTCTTGTTGAACTGTTCCTTTTATTAATACATAGTGTCTTTCTTTGTCTCTTTTAATTGTTTTACATTTGAAGTCTAATTTGTTGGATATTAGTATAGCTACTCCTGCTCTTTTCTGATTGTTGTTTACATGAAATGTCTTTTGCCAATCTTTCACTTTCAACCTATGTTTATCCTTGGGTCTAAAATGCATCTCCTGTAGATAGTATATCAGTGGGTCTTGTTTTTAATCCATTCTGCCAGTTTATGTCTTTTTTTTTTTTTTGCATGGGCAGGAACCAGGAATTGAACCTGGGTCTCTGGTATCACAGGCAAGAATTCTGCCACTGAGCCACCATTGCACCACCCAGTCTATGTCTTTTGATTGAGGAGTTTAATCCATTGACATTTAATGTTATTACTATAAGGGCAGTACTTTCTTCTACCATTTTGCCTTTTGGATTTTATATGTCATATCTAAATTCTTTCTCTTTTTACTGTTACTGACACCTCTCTCACCTGTCTTTTCCTATCTGCCACTAATGCTCCCGTTAATGTTTCTTGCAGAGCCCGTCTCTTGGTCACAAATTTTCTCAGTAATTTTTTTTTTTAAATACCAAAAGAATACGAAATAAACACAAACATTCCTACTTTGATCATTCCGTTCTACATATATAATCAGTAATTCACAATATCATCACATAGCTGCATATTCATCATCATGATCATTTCTTGGAATATTTGCATGTACTCAGAAAAAGAAATAAAATGGAAACAGAAAAAAAAATTATACATACCATACCCCTTATCCCTCCCTTTCATTGGTCACTAGCATTTTGAACTAAATTTATTTTAACATTTGTTCCCCCATTATTATTTTTATTCCATATGTTCTACTCATCTGTTGACAAGGTAGATAAAAGAAGCATCAAACACAAGGTTTTCACAATTACACAGTCACATTGTGAATGCTATATCATTATACAATCATCTCCAAGAAACATGGCTACTGGAACACAGGTCTATATTTTCAGACAGTTCCCTCCAGCCTCTCCATTACATCTTGAATAACAAGGTGATATCTACTTAATGTGTAAGAATAACCTCCAGGATAACCTCTTGACTCTGTTTGGAATCTTTCGGCCATTGAGAGAATTGTCTCATTTCACTCTTCCCCCTTTTGGTCGAGAAGGTTTTCTCAATCCCTTGATGCTGAGTCTCAGCTCATTCTAGGATTCCTATCCCACATTGCCAGGAAGGTCCACACCTCTGGGAGTCATATCTCACGTAGACAGGGGGAGGGTGGTGAGTTTGCTTGTTGTGTTGGCTGGAGAAAGAGGCCACATCTCTAAGTGATTTTTCTGTCTGAAAATGTTTTAATTTCCACCTCATTTTTGAAGGACATTTTTGCTGGATATAGAATTCTTGGTTGGAAGTTTTTCTCTTTTAGTATCTTAAATACATCATACCACTGTCTTCTCGCCTCCATGGTTTCTGCTGAGAAATCTACATGTAGTCTTATTGGACTTCCCCTGTATGTGATGGATTGCTTTTGTCATTCTGTTTTCAAAATTCTCTTTCTTTTTGACATCTGACATCTGATTAGTAAGTGTGTTGGAGTAGTTCTATTTGGATCTATTCTGTTTGGGGTACGCTGCACTTCTTGGATCTGTAATTTCAGGTCTTTCACAAGAGTTGGGAAATTTTCAGTGATAATTTCCTCCATTAGTCTTTCTCCTCTGTTTCCTTTCTCTTCTCCTTCTGGGACACCCACAACACATATATTCATGTGCTTCATGTTGTCATTCAGTTCCCTGAGTCCCTGCTCATATTTTTCCATTCTTTTCCCTATATCTTCTTTTGCTTGTCCGATTTCAGATGTCCCATTCTCCAGTTCACTAATCCTTTCTTTTGCCTCTTGAAATCTAACATTGTAGGTTTCCATTGTTTTTTTATCTGTGCCTTTCATTCCCATAAGTTCTGTGATTTGTATTTTCAAACTTTTGATTTCTTCTTTTTGTTCACCCTTTGCCTTCTTTATCTCCTCCCTCAATTCATTGATTTGATTTTTGATGAGATTTTCCATGTCTGTTTGAACATCTTGAATTAATTGTTTCAACTCCTGTATCTCATTTGAATTGTTGGTTTGTTCCTTTGTCTTGGCTATATATTCAATTTTCCTAGTATGAATCGTTATTTTTGCTAGTATCTAAGCATTTAATTCCCTTAATTAGTTTATTCTGGATTTTGTTTTCACTCTTTTACCTAGGATGTTCTTTCTGGATAGCTTTGTTCTCTATAAGCTGACATTCAGTTCAGCTTATTCTAGAGCTCTAGCATAGGTTTTGTTTAATGGATCAGAATTTTTCAGTTCTTGTTTTCTTGTTTCTTGCCCTGCCTGTTTGGAACCTTTTTTTTCCCTTGGGAGGGTCTACTTAGATATTTATAAACCCCAGTCAGATTTTCCCAGACCAGAATGGCCTCCTCTCAGGAAGAAAGAGATACCTGCATCAGTTTTCCCTGAGGGTGAGACCCAGCAGGTTGAAACACTTTCCTATGAAGCCTCTAGGCTGTGTTTTTTCCTATCCCACCCAGTATTTGATGCTTGTCTGCCTGCAGGTTCCACCAGCATAAAGTGATGTGGTACCTTTAACTTCAGCAGACTCTCCCTGCTGGGGGCCTGGTTGAGACAGAGGAGAGGTTGTACCTGGCTTTAATTGCTTCAGTTTTCCTGTCCCTGGGGTCTGAATTCCTTGAGGGAGGGATTCTACCTGAGCTGGGCCCCACCCCTCTCCTGGGGAAGGCACAGCCTCCAGGCAAACTCTCAAACAAGCTTAATTCTGCCTATGCCTGGGGCAGTTGAAGCCTGATAAGCCCCACAGTATCAAAAGAGTAGTCAAGGCATAGAAACACAGCCATAAAAAGGAAAAAGAGAAATCCTTTTCAGAGAAGGGCCCCCATTCCTTGGGTTTGCCAATCAAGAACTTAAGTTATTATGTTGCTTTGTGTACCTCTAGATCCTATGTGCCCCTCCTTTCCTTCACAGCCCAGACCCTCTGCTGAGGAAGGCATAGCCTCCAGGGAATTAACTCCTTTCACCTTTGTCTCTCAGACAAGCTTAATTCCACCCTTTCTGGGGTAATTGGAACCTGAGAAGCCTTGTAGTTGTGTCTAATGAGCAGTTAAGCAATAGAAACAAAGCAAAAAAAAAAAGTCCTTTTCAGAGCAGGACCCCATTCCTTGGGTTTGTTAATCAAGAGCTTAAAGTTGGTATGTTGCTCTATGTATTTCCAGGTCTTATGTACAACCCCACTCCCTTTTTTTTACAGTCCAGACCTTCTCAAGTATTTTGTGCTGTCCAATCCAAAAAACTTTTGTTTTTTTGGTTTTGTTTTTTGTTTTTTGGTTTTTTCCCTGTCAGCCTTGCCTCCTCTGTGCTGCGGCAAAAACTAGTAACTTTAGCACTTACTGGTGCTATCTGAGCTGGGGACCTATTTTTAGTAGTCAGAATTTGTTAATCAGTTCCACAATTGGGGCTTGGTTGAGCTCAGCCCCTTCCTGTTAGTAAAGTCTCTCCTTTCCCCTCTGGGAAGCAGCCTATGGGGGAGGGGCACCGGCCTCCATGGCTTGGGGGACTCACAGTTCAGGGTGGGATCACAGCTGGTCCAGATGGTCCAGACTGGTGTACGCTGTGTGTCTGGTCGCTGACATGGCCCCAGCAGTTGTTCTGTACTGTTCCTGGTTATTTACTAGCTGCTCTGGAGGACAAAGTAAATCCCACACCTCACTAAGCCACCATCTTGAATCCACTCCTCTTTGTTCCCCAAGCACTTTTATTATTTTCTGTTTCCTATCTGCCAGTTAAAGACCCCCAAAAAGACCTTTGTAAGATTCAGTTCAAGCATTACCTTCTCTAAGAAGGCTTTTCCTACTCCTCTATCCCCAGGAGGACTGACCTGTCTCTCTGCTTGGCCTCCTTCCCCAACAACAGTCAGTTCTTTCAAAGAGAAACTG
Source organism: Myrmecophaga tridactyla (assembly GCA_004026745.1). Classification (NCBI taxonomy): domain Eukaryota; kingdom Metazoa; phylum Chordata; class Mammalia; order Pilosa; family Myrmecophagidae; genus Myrmecophaga; species Myrmecophaga tridactyla. The sequence goes on from PVIY010015090.1 coordinate 31,894, forward strand.
GGACTATGTGGAACTGTACTGCCTGGTCCAGCAATGCATCAGACAAATGAGTGGATGAATGAGCTTACACCTAACTCAACGAAGATATGACCAAAGAGTCCCCTAAATGAATACTTCACATTTAAGTGAGTAAATATAGAAGGTCAAAGCACTCATACAGAAGAGGGCAATAGATGGGGGGAGGGGCCCAAGGGATGTGCCAACAGCTGAAGTTCATGAGTTGGGGTGAAATTTTATTATATGTCAATCTCGTGCTAAATACTTGGCAGGTGTTCTGTCCCTTGATTCACACTGTACTCCTAGGTGTAAAACTATTTTACAGATGTGGGAACTAAGTTGGGTAAATTTTTTTGAAGGATGGGCCTTGAGATGTGGTTAGATGAGGGGAGGGTTTGGTCCAATGGGCTAGAAGAGGCAAGCTGTTCCAAACCAATGTTTATTGACCAATGTTTATTGCCAGTGTTTATTGGCAGCACACAAAAGGGACATTGGTAGGGCCGGGGGTGGGGAGGTGAGGGGGGCAGTTCCCAGATCCAAGAGGAAGCCAACCACATGAGGCTCCATCATGAAGTAAACAGGTTAGAGTGGCCAGCGACAGGGCACAGAGGATGTGCTGGTTTGAAATGATGTATGTACCCTAAAAAAGCCATGTTTTAATCCTAATTGCATTTTGTAATGGCAGCTATTTCCAGCTATTTCTTCTAATCCCTATTCAGTATTGTATGTTTGAAATTGCAATTTGATCATCTCCCTGGAGATGTGATTTAATCAAGAGTGGTTGTTAAGCTGGATTAGGTAGATGCATGTCTCCACTCATTTGGGTGGGTCTTGATTAGTTTCTGAAATCCTATAAAAGAGGAAACATTTGGAGAAGAGGGAATTCAGAAAGAGCAGAGCAGAACAACATAGCCACAAGAAGCAAAGTCTACCAGCCAGCAACCTTTGGAGATGAAGAAGGAAAATGGCTCCTGGGGAGCTTCATGAAACAGGAAGCCAGGAAAAGAAGCTAGCAGATGATGCCATGTTTGCCATGTGCCCTTCCAGATGAGAGAGGAACCCTGACCGTGTTCACCATGTGCCTTCTCACTTGAGAGAGAAACCCTGAACTTCATCAGCCTTCTTGAACCAAGATATCTTTCCCTGGATGCCTTAGATTGGACATTTCTATAGACTTGTTTGGGACATTGGGACATTCTCTTGGCTTTGGAACTGTAAACTAGCCACTTATTAAATTCCCCCTTTTAAGAGCCATTCCGTTTCTGGTATATTGCATTCCGGAAGCTAGCAAACTAGAACAGAGGACAATACCATGTGTGAGTCAGGCAGGGCAAATGAGAGGGACACTGTCTCAAAGGACCAGAATCAGAAGCTGGCATCTGATGAGGAGGCTGTGGGAGAACCAGAGGGCTGTGAATAGCCAACTACATTGACCTGAGCAAACCATGTGCAACTGGGTGGTGCTGAAGTGAAGGTTAGGAGACCAGAGGTCTAATGTCCATCTCTAATTGTCTAAGTGAGAAATGGCCAGAAGAATTAAGGTCCTAATAGTTATCTGAGTGTGAAGCAGCAAACGGCAGGGGTGACTGGACAAAACGGATGGGGAGGGGAGTTAAGTTTGAAAGGCAGTTCGTATCTTGCTAACTGACCAGAGTTGGATTTCAGTGCCATTTCCTGAGGCCCGTCTGCCCTTAAATTCTCTTTTCTCTCAACAGGATGTGGAGAGCCCAGCCTGCCTCACCAAAAGTGTCAGGCACACAAACCCAAACAGCTACACAAAAGGAAAGACATGCACTCTAGGCAAGTCCTGGGGCCATGTTTGGGGATTGGAGTGGCGGGGTGGGCACTGCCAGCCTTGCGGGGCAGCTGGGGGGCGCTGCATGTAAGCGCCTAAGTAGGAGCAGGCACATTGGGACCTCAACAGGTGCCACCGAGGCTGGCCCGGACAGTGCAGGGTCCCCAAGAGGGCACAGAATGCCTGAGGCTGGGGAGATACAAACGGCCAAAGAGGCTGGGGCTGGATTTGGGTTTGCCTGCGATGGTGGGTCTTCCTGGCTGCGCTTTTTGGCTTTACACTTTGTGTTAACACAAGCACACTCTGGGTTGACCAGCAAGCCACACGAGCTGGCATTTCCAGCTGCGTCTGTGCCATCCCTGGGCCTCACCCACTGGGATGAACAGCTTCGTGCAGGGAAAGGAGCAGGGTGGGAGGGACACCTGGGTTCATCATTTTTAAAACTGGAGAGAAGCAAACACAAATTATCCTATTTTTAGTGTCATTTGGGGATTGCTGGCAGTGATGAGGTTTTGCATAGAGAGACTGATTTCTTTTCCGATAGACTCACCTTGTTTGGGGAGAATCACCCAAATAGATGGTTGAATTACCAAGAAAAAGAGGATGGGGGTTAGAGATGACCAATCTGCTGCTTTGCAGGGGTGGGGGTGGGTGGGTGGGGTGGGTGGTGGACAGGTCACCATGGGTTAAAATGCAGTTGCTGTAGGCAGGTGTGATCTGTTTAGTCATGTGAATTGGGTGACTCTTTAACCAGCACATCCCCTCAAAGAATTAGCAAAACTTTCTAAATGTGGATTTCACACATGCACACACCACTTTGGGAAACATTTTGCTGACTCTTGGGATTTTGCCTCTGGCTACACCCTGCTGGTGGGGCTGGGGTTTCCCTTAAAGGAAATGGCTGTCCCTGTTCTCAGTTATGTGGGGGAGAGAACAGACTGGGCTGGTAGAGCTGGAACATACACAGGCGTGAGCGACTGGAAACTTCTGGAATCCAAGGAAGCCAAGTCAGGTGGAAGGTGGGAGCTGTTAGCTGACCCTGCCTGGCAGGTGGCCTCGATCCAGGCAGGGACTGCAAGGTTACGTCCATGGCCTGTGAACCCAAGAGCCAATGCTGCCAGTGGCAGGGGAGTGCTTTAGCTCTGTGCTTTAGTCATCTTGGCCCTGGCTCTGGTTTGGGGGAGTAAAAGGAAAGAGCTGTGTCTAAGCTTGGAGCAGACAGATATAACATGGAACCTGAAGAATTATGCTCTGAAATCACATGGGTCACATGGAGAGCCTGGAAGAAGCCTGGAGAGGAGCAGAGAGGAAAAAACCAACCCTGGTTCAGATTTTTGGGAACTACAGACATGCTTGATTTAAGGAAGCCAGAAATTACATGGGGAGAGGAACCTCTTGGAAAGTTGGGCCTCTAAGTAGTTTTGCTGTGATTGTTTAAAAACATCTGACCTTATCTTATGCCCCAGATAGTGACAAGACACATCAGTGGCACAAGTTATACCAGTAATCACAGCACAATAAAGTTCATATTTTGTTTACCAAGTGCTCATATAATTCCATATTTCATTTATTCCTTTAAGAAGGGGAGTGAGGCAAAGTGATATAATGACTCTGGGCAGGTAGCTTTATCTTTCTGAAGCTATTTTTTCTCTTCTGCAAACTGGGAATGATGGCAGGATTCTTGCAAGCTGGGAAGATCAGAGAGGTAGAATCCATGACAGAGAGTGTGTCTGTCAGAGGTAGCTGTATGATCATTAACCATTTTTGTAACTAGGCTACTAAAAGCTATAAGACCATGCTAAGCTTCTTTTAACCTCACTGCTTCTGCTACACAAGCAGCCTTCAAATTTTATTATTATTGTTAAAAACTTTTTCCAAAAGCTCACGCCCAGGAGAAAGCCAGAAAAGGGGCTAAATGTACAGCCTTCTCTTGACGATAGGGGAGACAGCTGCCTAACCCACAAAGGGGTGCCCAGGCGCCCACAGGCAAATGTGGCTGTGACATCTGGTTCCAAAATAAACTAGAAAATACTTTGAGTTTTCCTAGGAGATCTGATTGGCAGAGAGACAAGAATGAAACCTCACTGTGCGGGTTTGAAAGGATGTATGTACCCTAGAAAAACCATGTTTTAATCCTAATCCTACTTTGTAAAGGCAGCCGTTTCTTCTAATCCCTATTTAGTACTTTATATTTGAAACTGTAATTAGATCATCTCCCTGGAGATATGACTCAATCAAGAGTTGTTAAACTGGATTAGGTGGAGACGTGTCTCCACCCATTTGGGTGGGTCTTGATTAGTTAACTGGAATACTATAAAAGAGGAAACATTTTGGAGAAAGCTAGAGATTCTGAGAGAGAAGAATGATGTAGCCATGAGAAGCAGAGTCCACCAGCCAGCGACCTTTGGAGATGAAGAAGGAAAACACCTCCCAGGGAGCTTCGTGAAACAGAAAGCCAGGAGAGAAAGCTAGCAGATGACACCGTGTTTGCCACATGCCTTTCCTAATGAGAGAGAAACCCTGACCGTGTTCGCCATGTGCCTTCTCACTTGAGAGAGAAACCCTGAACTTCATCAGCCTTCTTGAACCAAGGTATCTTTCCCTGGATGCCTTAGATTGGATATTTCTATAGACTTGTTTTAATTGGGACATTTTCTCGGCTTTAGAACTGTAAACTAGCAACTTATTAAATTCCTCCTTTTAAAAGCCATTCCATTTCTGTTAAATCACATGCAGCAGCTAGCAAACCAGAACACTCACCTGTGCCGAGTGCCTGTTACACATCATTTCCTGGCAGTTAATTAAATTGCAAGATTGTATTTGGCTCCTGCCCTGTCTCAGGCCTGTAAACCATAATGCTGACTTAGAATGGAAACAGGCTCCCTCATGGAACTTACAGTCTAGAGGGGCTCTTGACACAGTTCCCAAACTATAGTCACTTGTCCACCACCTTGACAAATTCTGCCCTGTCTGCCTGACACCTGAACTATTACTTTCCTTTAAATCAATTCACACTTTTTCTACTTCAAAACATCTATTTTACTTTTTTATTTTGCATGAGCAGGCTCTGGGAACTGAACCCAGTCTCTGGCATGGCAGGTGAGAATTCTGCCACTGAGCCATCGTTGCACTGCCCTATTCATCTATTTTAAAAGGACACTTTATCTTTGCTATAAAAAGGAACTCCAGCATTTTTCAAATGCACATGAAAATAAGTATTTATTCAAAAACTTAAAATGTTTATTTGTGGTCTGCACCATAAGTTATTTGATAAACACCAGTGACAAAAATAATCTTTGGGAAACAATGAACTTTGTAATGCAATGCTCATGATAATTCTGTGAAACAGGTTTTAGTTCTCCCATTTTACGGATGGAAAAATGAAGGTCAGGGCTTGAAGGCTTGCTTAAGGTTAACCAGCTAGTAAGTGCTGGAGCTGCCATCCCAAACCAAATCTGCATGACTCCAAAGCCTGTGTTCTTTCTGGGTGCCTGCTTGCTCAAAGGGCCTTTCCGGTTCTAGGGCTGTGATTCACATAGCATAGTTCTGTACTTGGGAGCGGGATGAGTGCTTCGCCTTCTCCCAAACACCCTGAATAACCTGAAGCCCAGGTCCAGTGGGCAGTGGCTAGTGACCCCTCTGCAGAGCGCACTCCTGATAAGTGCAGAGGGCACCTGACAGTCCTGATGCTTGGGAGTTTGTTTTTAATACAGCCAGATTCTTCAAAGCTGAGCAATAATAAAAATTCCTGACTATCCAGGGCTTCCCCCTTGGCTCTAAGCACTGAATATGACATCACTGCCCGTTAGAAGGAAATGTGCTCTTAGAAGCACACACGATGACAGCTCTGGGTTGGGCTGGCAGGAAGAGGCAAAGCCAGCTGTGTGGTGACCTGATGCTCTTGTAAAGCTGAGAAACTGGGTGGGAATTCCCAGGCCTCAATTTTCCGGGTGAATGCACTTCTATGACAAGCTGCTAAGTGCACTATGCCTCGTCTTATTTAATACTCAAAGCAACTCCACGAAGTAGGTATTCCTACCCTCATATTTACAAATACAGATACCTGGGATCTACAGAGCTATATCCCACTTGCTCAGTGTCCCACTGCTAGGAATTAGTTTAGGGTTGCTGGGAATTCAGGGTTTGTTCTTCACCCAGGAAGCTCAGAATCTGCATTTCCATAAAGGTGTACTATAAACCTTGAAAGTATTACCCTATTATTGGGGTGGTTCCAAGAGTCCTTTTATTAAAAATATTTTTATAGAGGAAATCTTTACACACATAAATTTCATACATGGTGTACAATCAATGACTCACAATGTCATCACATAGTTGTGTATTCACTACCCAGATCATTTTTAGAACATTTGCATCAAGTCCTTTATTGACAGGAAATTCTCTCTGTTTCTATTTCTCAGAAAATATCTTTCATCTATCATCTATCTATCTATCATCTATCTACTTTCTAAACATTTGAGTATCAGTCGCATACATCATGTTCCTTCATCACCTAATACTCCTATGTGCATTTCCTATGAATAAGAACTATAATTCCTTAAATACACTTATCAAGTTCAAGGTATTTAACATTGATATAAAGCATATTCCATTTTTTCAATTATCCCAATAATGTCCTTTTGACCCTTTTCTCCTCTGTTATTAGATCCAGTGCAGGAACATGTATTGCATTTGTCATTGTCTCTTTAGTCTCTCTCCTTCTTTTAATTGTGGAGACATAAATATAGCATAAATTTCCAGTTTCAGGCATCCCCAAGCATGCAATTCTTGTAGGGTTAATCACGTTCACTATGTTGTGCTCTCCTCACAACTATCCATTACCGAGAGTTTCCTTCACCTCGAACAGAAACCGTCTACCCATTATGTACTGACTCCCCATTTCCCCCATTCCCTGCCTCTGGTAACCTGTACTCGACATTCTGTCTGTAGGAATTTGTATACTCCAATTATTTCACATACATGGAATCATGCAATATCTATTCCTTTGAGTCTGACTTATTCATGCAACATGATGTCTTAAGGTTTATTCATGTTGTAGCATGTATCAGAACTTCATGCCTTTTCATGGATGAAAAATATTCCATTGTAGGTATATACCACATTTTCTTTATCCATATATCGGTGGTTGGGCAATTGGGTTGCTTCCATCTTTTGGTTTTTGTTAATAATGACGATATGAACACTGGTATGCCAATGTCTGTTTGAGTCCCACTTGTCAATTTTTAGATAATATGTACCTAGAAATGAGATTTGAGGGTCATATGGTACACTTCATTCTTGAACGGTGATATCTTCCTTTCAGTATGGAACATGAGATTTTTAGAATCATCTTTGTTTTCTGGTAATAACAGAATGTTCCAGACCCATTGAGATTATTTTCTGTCCCATGACATGGAATCAGCTACCAATACTATTTTGATTAGCTTAAGTTGGTGAACTGCAATATACCAGAAATGGCTTGGTTTTTACAATGGGGATTTATTAACTTACAATTTACAGTTTGTAGGCCACAAAAATGTCCAACTCAGGGCATCAACAGGGTGATACCTGGACTCTGAAGACAGGCTGCCAGCATCCAGGACATCTCTGTCACATTGGAAGGCACATGGCTGGCATCTGCTGGTCTTTCTCTCCTGGGTTTAGTTGCTTTCAGCTTCCGACTTCAGTGGCTTCCTCTATTTTCTATGAGTTTTCTCTCAGCATCTCTGTGGCTTTTCTTTGTGAGCTTCTTTTATTTTTAGTGTCATCTCTTGTGTTTTATTCTCTTATAAAGGTCTCCAGTAAGAGGACTAAGACCTTCCCTAAATGAAGCAGATCACATTAATTGAAATAACCTAATCAAAAGTTTCCACCTACAATTGGTCTGCATCCACAGGAATGGAATAAAAGAATATGGCCATTTCTGGAGTACATAACAGCTTCAAAATACCACAATTAGAACTCCAATAAATCCTGATTCATTTTAGTGGAGATCAGTCAAAAGAACAATATTCGTGGTTGCAAAAGGGCATGTGAAAAATTTTGACTGGCAAAACATCTACTGCTGGGCCATTCCTTTTTTAATTTATTTTTTAAACCTTTTTATTGTTAAATATGACATATATACAAAGAAAAGAAAGAAAATGCAATGATTTTCAAAACACACTTCAACAAGTAGTTACAGAAGAGAATTCAGAGTTTGTTATGGGCTACCATTCCACTATTTCAAATTTTTCCTCCTAGCTGCTTCGAAACACTGGAGGCTAGAAGAAATATCTATCTATAGATAGATATTCTTTTTTATGAAAAATAATATATATACAAAAAAGCAATAGATTTCAAAGCACAGCACAAAAATTAGTAGTAGAACAGATTTCAGAGTTTGGTATGGGTTACAATTCCACAATTTTAGGTTGTTACTTCTAGCTGCTGTAAGATACTGGAGACTAAAAGAAATAGCAATATAATGATTCAGCAATCATACTCTTTGTTAAACGCTACCTGCTCTGTATAACTCCTCCAACACCTTCAATCTTTCTCCCATTGTTTAGTGGTATTTAGGCTATGCCTAATACTAACTTTTTCTAACTTTTTCATGTTGGAAGGGGCTGTCAATAAAAGAGTTGGACTAGAGAGAGGCCACATCTGAGCAACAAAAGAGGTCCTCTGGAAGTAACTCTTAGGCATACCTATAGGTAGGCTAACCGTCTCCACTGCATACATAAGCTTACAAGAGCAAGCCTCAAGATCATGGGCTTGGCCTATTGATTTAGGTGTTCCTAATGTTTGATGCGGTATCCAGGGTTTCCCCAGTTGTAAGGTTTAATAGTTCCATATTTTTTCTCCCATGCTTCAAGGGACTTTGCCAATACTTTTTTGATTATTTGCTTAATATACTCTGGGATGTATCCAGGCATTACATTAAGCTATATAGAATTAAAGCCCCTCATTTTTTAAAAAAAGGGCCTCATTTTTATTCTGGCTCCCTATATTTGAATTTTTTTAATGATCTATCCAGACAGGTTGAGTTAGATTACGTACTACAGAAAATTTAGGTTCTGGACAAAATAAACCTTTCTTCCTTTGGCCTCAAAGAGTAGATGAGATTTTAAAATATAAACAATGTCTTCCTTACACCTGTATTCTGAATTACTTTAATCCTAACCTAATTGATTTCATTCTTATCTCCAAGTACCAGTTATATATATATATATATAAAACAGCCTCTCAAAATCCAGAAATAACAATTACCACTCCAGATTAAATATGATGATGATAAGAGTTTATAATCTAGGCCCTTATTACCTTATAAGTATTTTCTAAATGAGACTATATAATCGTTCTTTTGTTTCTGGCTTATTTTGCTTCAGCAAATGTCCCACAGATTCATTCACAATGTTGCATGCCTCACAACTTTGTTCCTTTTTGTAGTAGCACAATATTCAATCATATGTATACATCATCGTTCACCACTCTACCTCTCAGTCAGTGCATCCTTTAGCCACTTCCATTCATTGGGCATCATATATAATGTCTGTGCTGGTTTGAAATGATGTATGTCCCCTAGAAAAGACATGTTTTAATCAAAATCCCATTTCATAAAGGCAGAATAATCCCTATTCAATACTGTATGTTTGAAACTGTAATCAGATCATCTCCCTGGAGATGTGATTTAATCAAGAATGTTTGTTAAGTTGGATTAGGTGATGACATGTCTCCACCCATTTGGGTGGGTCTTGATAAGTTTCTGGAGTCCTATAAAAGAGGAAAAATTTTGGAGAATGAGAGATTCAGAGAGAGCCAGAGAAGAATGATATAGCCATGAGAAGCAGAGAGCCCACTAGCCAGCGACCTTTGGAGATGAAGAAAGAAAATGCCTCCTGAGGAGCTTCATGAAACAGGAAGCCAGGAGAGAAAGCTAGGAGATGATGCCTTGCTCACCATGTGCCCTTCCAGCCAAGAAAGAAACTGTGACTGCATTTGCCATGTGCCTTCTCACTTGAGAGAAAAACCCTCAACTTCATCGGTCTTCTTGAACCAAGGTATCTTTTCCTAGATGCCTTTGGTTGGACATTTCTATAGACTTGTTGTAACTGGGACATTTTCTCAGCCTTAGAACTGCAAACTAGCAACTTATTAAATTCCCCTTTTTAAAAACCATTCCATTTCTGGTATATTGCATTCCAGCAGCTAACAAACTAGAACAATGTCCAATCTCAATTTTAGATAATTTCATTGTTCCCAAGAGGAAGAGACCAATAAACACACCCTCACCAAGCAGAAAATCAAAACCTCCCCTTAACTCTTGTCCCTTCCCCATTAATTACTCCTGGTGTTGCTATGGTACTGTTGTTGTTCCTGTTAAACACAGCCCATAGCATGCAATTGCAGTTTTCCCCCTGTACCCTGAACTTATATGCTCTTTGTACAAGATTCATACCTTTGCGGTAGTTCATACAAGAACTTATTTATATTTCTTGGGCAGGCCACGGTGGCTCAGCAGGTAGAGTTCTCACCTGCCATGCTGGAGACCTGGGTTCAATTCCCAGTGCCTGCCCATGCAAAAAAAAAAAAAAAAGAGCTTACTTACATTTCCAGTGTTAATCAGTGGGACACATGGGTCTGTACAAACCTTTCAATCATGCTCACTTTCAATATGGTAATATTACTTATAGACCCACTAGTGAATCGCTTTCATTTCTATCAATTCCCTTATATTTCAACTTCATTAACTGACTGTTTACCCCTCTCTAACTTACATGTGTCTCTAGCCCCCCTATATTATAAGCCTCTGATTTTACCTTTAAAAAGTGGAATCATACAACATCTATATTTTTTGTCTACCTTATTTCACTCAGCATTATGTCCTCCAGGCTCATCCATCTTGTCATGTGCTTCAGGACGTCATTTCATCTTACGACTGCATAATATTCCATCATATGTTTATAACACATTCTGTTATTTCACTCATCCATTGATGGACAGTTAGATTGTTTCCATCTCCTGGTGATTGTGGATACCACTGCTATGAACATCAGTATGCAAATGTCTGTGTCACTGCTTTCCGCTGTTCTGGGTATACACTGAATGGTGGTATTGCCAGGTGATAGGGTAACTTGATACTTAGTTTTCTAAGGAACCACCAAACTGTCTTCCATAGCAGCTGTACCATTATACATTCCCACCAGCAGTGCATAAGTGTCCCAATTTCTCCACATCCTCTCCAACATTTGTAGTTTCCAGTTCATTTAATAAAAACATTCTTATAGGGGTGAGGTGGTATCTAATTGTAGTCTTGGTCTGCATTTCCCTTATAGCTAATGAAAATGAACATCTCTTCATTTGCTTTTTTTTTTTTTAATTTTTTTTTCTTCATTTGCTTTTTTTAGCCATCTGTATTTACTCTTCAGGAAAATGCCTATACATATCTTTGGCCCATTTTGCAATTGGGTTGTTTGTTCTTTTATTGTTGAGTTGTGTGATTTCTTTATGAATACAGAACATCAAACCTTTATGCAATGTGTGATTTCCAAATATTTTCTCCCACTAGGTTGGCTGCCTCTTCACCTTTTTGAGAAAGTATTTTGAGGTGCAAAAGTGTTTGATTTTGAGGAGTTTCCATTCATCTATTTTTTCTTTTGTTTGTGCTTTGGGTGTAAAGTTTAAGTAGCTATCTCCTATTACTAGATCTTGAAGCTGTTCCCTACATTATCTTCTAGAAACTTTATGGTACTGGTTCTTATATTTAGGTGTTTGGTCGACTTTGAGTTAACTTTTGTATAAAGGTATAAGGTAAGGGTCCTCTTTCATTCTTTTGGCTGTTAACATCCAGTTTTCCCATACCCACTTATGGAAAAGACTATTTGTCCCAGTTCAGTACATTTGGGGCCTATCAAAGATTTATTGATCATAGATTTTGTGGTCTACTTCTGCACTCTTTATTAGATTCCAGTGGTCAATACTTCTAACTTTGTGCAGTACCATGCTGTTTTGATCACTGTGGCTTTATAACAAGTTTTAAAATCAGGTGGTGTTAATTCTCCCACTTCATTCTTCTTTTGTAGGATGCTTTTAGCTATTCGAGGTCTCTTTCCCTTCCAGATGAATTTGGTAACTAGCTTTTTCAAGTCTTCAAAGTAGGTTGCTGGAATTTTGATTGTTACTGCATTGTAGATCAATTTGGGGAGAATTGACATTTTAACTACATTTAACCTTCCTATCCATGAGCAGGGAATGTCTTCCCACCTATTTCGATCTTCTTTGACTTCTTTTTGCAATGTTATGTAGCTTTCTGTGTACAAGTCCTTTAAATCCCTAGTTAAGTTCATTTCTAGGTACTTGATTCTTTTAGTTGCTATTTCAAATGGAATTTTTTTCTTAACTGACTCCTCAGCTAGGTCACTGTTTGTATATAGAAACATTACTGATTTTTGCACATTTATTTTTATATCACACCACCTTGCTGAATTTGTTTATTAGCTCAAGTAACTTTGTTGTAGATTTCTCAGGATTTTCCAAGTAGAGTATCATGTCATCTGCAAATAATGAAAGTCTCACTACTTCTTTTCCAATTTGGATGCCTTTTATTCTTTTTTCTGCCTGGTTGCTCTAGCTAGAACTTCTAGCACAATGTTAAATAATAGTGGTGACTGTGGGCATCCATGTTTCATTCCCGATCTTAGGGGGAAAGCTTTCAGTCTCTCTCCATTTAGTAAGATGCTGCCTATGGATTTGTTATATATGTCCTTTATCTTATTGAAGAAGTTACCTTTGATTCCTACCCTTTGAAGTATTTTTTATCAGAAAAGGGTGTTGAATTTTGTCAAGTGCTTTTTCAGCATAAATTGAGATGATCATGTGATTTTTCCCTTTTGATCTGTTAGTGTGCTGTGTTACATTAACTGATTTTCTGTGTTGAACCATCTTTGTATTCCTTATACTTCATTTGGTTGTGGTGTTTAATTCTTTTAATGTGTTGTTGGGTTCGATTTGCTAGTATTTTTTTGCGAATTTTTGCATCTATGTTCATTAGGGAGATTAGCCTGCAGTTTTCCTTTCTTATACCATCTTTACTTGGTTTTGGTACTAAAGTGATGTTAGCGTCATAAAATGAGTTAGGTAGTGTTTCTTTTTCCTCAATTTTTTTTGGAGAAGTTTAAACAGGATTGGTGTTAATTCTTTTTGGAATATTTGATAAAAGTCCCCTGTGAAGTCATCTGGCCCTTAGCTTTTCTTTGTAGGAAGATTTTTGATGACTGATTGAATCCCTTTACTTGTGATTAGTTTGTGGAGATCTTCTATTTGTGTGTCTCCAGGAATTTGTCCATTTCATCTAGATCATCTAGTTTGTTGGTGTATAGCTGTTCATAGTATCCTCTTATGATTTTTTAAATTTCTTCAGGGTCTGTGGTATTGACCCCCCTTTCATTTCTGATTTTGTTTATTTGCATCCTTTTTTTTACTTTTCAGCCTTGCTAGTGGCCCATTGATTTTATTTATTTTCTCAAAGAACCAACTTTTGGTTTTATTGAATCTTTCGGTTGTTCTTTTCTTCTCCCATCCATTTATCTCTGCTTTAATCTTTGTTATTTCTCTTCTTCGCTTTGCTGTCAGGTTAGTTTGCTAATCTTTCTCAAGTTCCTCCAGGTGAGTAGTTAAGTTCTTGATTTTTGCTCTTTTTTCTTTTTTAATATAGGCATTTAGGGCAATAAATTTCCCTCTTAGCACAGCCTTGGCCACAACCTGTAAGTTCTGATATGTTGTATTCTCATTTTCATTCATCTCCAGATGAATTTTCCCACAATTTCACAACCTATTTTTCTCACAATTTCTTCTTTGATACACTTGTTGTTTAAGAGTGTGTTATTCAATCTCCATAATTTATGAAAGTTCTCATTCTTTGATGGTTATTGATTTCCATCTTCATTCCATTGTGATCAGAGAAAGTTCTTTGAATAATTTCAATGTTCTTAAATTTATAAATACCTGTCTTGTGCCTGCTGGGCCCTTCTTAATGTATGTTTCAGTTAGCAAGCTGCCAGAATGCAATATAACAGAACTGGAATGACTTTTTAAAAAGGGAATTTAATAAGTCACAAGTTTACAGTTCTAAGCCTATACAAATATCCCAACTAAGGCATTTGAGAAAGATATCTTAATTCAAGGAAGTCTGATGGGTCAGGTAAACCTCTGTCAGCTGAGAAGTCACATGGCTGGCATCTGCTGGTCACTTGCTCCTGGGCTCCATTGCTTTCAGCCTCTGTTCCTGTGGGGGTTCCTTACTTTGCTTCTCCAGGGCTGGCTTTCATTGCCTGGCTTTCCTTAGCTCTGCCCAGGTTCTGGCTTGCTTAACATCTCATGGTGAAATCTTCTGGGCTCCAAGCATCTCCAAACATCCGTGTCTCTGTTCTCCAAGTATTTGCATCTGTGTAAGCTCTGCTCTGAAGTTTCTGTCATTTCTCTCTCTGTCAGCTCTGAGTCTTCTGTTCTTTCTCTCTACAAAATGTTTCCTCTTTTAAAGGATTCCAGTAAACTAATCAAGACCCACCTGGAATGGGTGGAGCCACATCTCCATGGCTCCATAATTTAATCAAAAGTTTTGGCCCTACAATATTGAATTAGGATTAAGGATTGAATCAAGATTAAAACATGGCCTTTCTAGGGTACATATTATTTTCAAACCAGCACCAAATGACAGAACTAAAAACCCAATTTTTTTAAAGTTAGGAATTTGTTTGCATCTTTCTAATTTAATGTGCCATTTTCTGTACCTTATTTTTCTCATAGAACATTGATTTCCTTCTACATTTACTACTTTGTTTCTAAAAATTTGGTTGTAAATTTCTCAGCCCTAAGTCAAGAGTACAATATTGGGTTAAGTACTCATTCCTCTTAGAATACTGTGTTGACTCTTTTAACATCAATTTATACCTTCAGGAAAGGTAGAGTGGAATAGAGAACATTAAGAATGTGTGTATACATGAAAGAGCTTGTGAGCTTTTCTCTTTGTGTCAGTGACAGGAGAGAGTGCACTTGGGAACCAATGAGCCCTGGGAAAATCCCCCTGCTTCCAAGTGAGTGGCCTGTGCTTGCTGTTCTGCAATGCTGGTGTCCTTGGGACCACATCCAGGGGAGAACAGAGCCCCATCTGCCAGGTACAATCAGCCACTGTTTGCAAGGAATGCCATCAGGCAAGCACCATTGAGGTATACAGGAGACAACTGAGTGGTAGGAAGGACACCTTCACCTTTCAATACCAGTAACTGGCTAGTTTTTTCTTAAAACAATTTTACTTGATGGCCCTAACAACCAACTCTCCATCTACCAGCACTTTCACAAGATAAAGGCCCAATGAGATTTATTTTTCCTTTTTTCACACTATATAACTCTTAAAGAGGAGTGAGAAGAGAGAGAAAGAGGCTGACTGCACTTTTGGAGGACTCAGCTCAGCCATTAATACCATCCACTGCATCCCTCACTGCTTTGAGACAAGGATGATTTTCAAACTTCCAGTAATAAAAAAATGCACCTTTATCAACTGTCTTAAAGATAAAATTGAATTGCCTTCCTATTCTCTCTATTGAATGAAACAGTACAAAGTCATTATCACATGAAGAGCCTGTCCAATAATATATATTCAAATAAAACAGAGAGAAAAGGCATTGCAGAAGTGCATCAGATAGTTGATATATATAAATGTTGTTGTTTTTCCAGATTTTAACATTTTTTTGGTATTTTTCAGCCTTTAAAAAATGTGTACTTGTGATTTATTTTCTTATCTTAAATATTCACTTTTGAACTTTATTTTGTATTGGTAATTTGGTATTTACTTTATTAGAAGGACAGCAAAATCAAATAAGGATCAAACCTTGTGGAACCTGGAGGTGCCCTAGATAAGTGATATTCTCCTGCCCATTTTACAGATGAAGAAACTGAGGCTCAAAGAAAGGAGATAACTTGCTCAGTCAACAAACTTCTCAGTAGTAGACCTGGAGTTTGAACATGGGCAATCAGCTCTAAAGCCATTGCTTTGAACCACCACATTATACCTCCTTCTCTATCAGACAAGATAGATGTGATGAGGCCATAAAGAGTTATAGGAAGCCAAATGAATCATAGATGACTTCTACTTGACAGGATGCTCTGGATGAGGAAAGTTTCCGGATGGAATAACATTTGAGTCGGGTCTTAGGTGAGGATGGGGGGTTAGGGTTTAAGATAAGGATTCAATTCCCCCTATATTCAGTGAGCAATTAAGAGCCTGAGATTATGTAATAAATAATTTTCTTTGCAAAAGAAATTTTCAGAGACTTTTGCTTTCTAGTGTAAGCTTTTGGACTCTGGGGAACTTTTGTTTTTGATAAGCATTCACTATTTTTTAAAAATATTTTTATTGACAAATCTTCACACACTTATATTCCATAATGGTGTACGATCAATAGTATTGTCTCACAATACTATCACATAGTTGTGTATTCATCAACATGATCATTTTTTAGAACATTTGCATCACTCCAGAAAAAGAAATGAAAAAAGAAAAAACTCATACATACTATACCCCTTACCCCTCCCTCTCATTGCCCACTAGTATTTCCATCTACACTACTCATTTTTACCCCATCCCCTTTATTTATTTATTTATTTATTTATTTATTTATTTATTTATTTATTTAATCCATATTCTTTTACTCATCTATCCAAACCCTGGATAAAGGAGCATCAGACACAAGGTTTCCGAATCCCACAGTCACGTTTTAAGTTATGTCTTTATACAATCATCTTCAAGAGTCAAGGCTCCTGGAACACAGCTCAACAGTTTCAAGTACTTCCCTCTACCCACTCCAATACACCATAAACTGAAAATGGAAATCTATATAATGCATAAGAATAACCTCCATGTTTGAAATCTCTCAGCCACTGAAACTTAATTTTCTCTCATTTCTCTCTTCCCCCTTTTGGTCAAGAAGACTTTCTGAATCCCTTGATGCCAGGTTCTGGCTCATCCCAGGAATTCTGTCCCATGTTGCCAGGCAGATTTACACCCATGGGAGTCATGTCCCATGTAGGAGAGAGGGCAGTGATTTTACATGCTGAGATCACTTAGAGAGAGAGGTCACAGCTGGGCAACAAAAGAGATTCTCTGGGGGTGACTCTTAGGCCTAATTTTAAGTAAGCTTAGCCTATCCATTTCAGGAATAAGTTTCAGAGGGGTGAACCCTAAGATTGAAGGCTCAGCCTATTGATTTGGTTGTCCCCACTGCTTGCAAGAGTTTTAGAAATTCTCCAAATAGGGAAGTTGAATTTTTCCTCCTTTCTCCCCAAATCTTTGCATTAAAGAAGTGAAATACTTCTTTATTCACTGCCGAAATCACTCTGGGATTCATTGGAGCACCACACTAACCTGAACAAACCAACAAAATCTTACTCCCTAATCAAGATTCCATGTACTTATGGTGTTCAACTAAGCTGACCATAAAAGCTAAGTTAGGAAATGCGCTACCCAAAATATAAACTTTGCACCAAATAAATATCTCTCCCTTTTGTCTCACCCAGAAGTTGAGATTTTAAAATATGGACGATATCCTTTACCCAATCTTCTAGTACACCTTAGTCCTATCCAGATCAGCATCACTCATATCTCGAGTTAAAGTCTGATCCCTTTTTCAACCTTTTAAACAGTTCCTGTATGGGGTACTGCTGACTTTCATAACTTCAGAGCTCTGACTCTGAGTCTCAGGTGTCACATAAATACCTGAAGTTTCTGGGAAAGACCATGTTATATACAAATAGCTCAGTATCTCAGAATTTAGAATTAACAGTTATACCTCCTGAATATATGTGACTGCTGTAAGAGTTCACAATCCAAGACCCTTTACAATAAGCCCCAACCTGATAACCCATGCTCTCGACTTTAGTTCACTGAGTTTTTATATTATACTTGGGTTAGTTAAAAAACACCGAGTTTTTATATTAACTATAATATAATAACTAACTATTATATTATAGTTAGTTCATATGATTGAGGCATGATAATATTTGTCTTTTTTTCCTTGACATTTCATTCAACCTACTGCTCTTAAGGATCATTCGTCTAGTTGCATGCCTCACAACTTCATTCCTTCTTGTGACCACTCAGTTTGTATATAACTTAGTTCCCCCTTCCATTCCTCAGTCATTATACCCTTAGTCCACCTCCATTCAGTGTGGATCACAAACACTGCCCAGAAACTCCAGTGTGCAAATGTCCATTCACATCCCCACACTCAGTTCCTCCAGGTATATACTGAGCAATGGGGTTTCAGGATCATACGGCAAACCCACCTGTAGCCTCCTGTGGAATCACCACACTGCCCTCCAGGGGATTGCACCTCTCATTTCCCTACCAACATTGCATAAGTACAGCTCTTTCTCCACATTTTCTCTAGCACTTGTTTCTTTATGTTCATTTCAAAATAATTTTATTCACACATCATACAATCCAGCCTAAGTGTATAAGCATGCCTCCGTCACCATACTTTATCTGAAGACATTTCCTTTTCTTCACAAAAAAAATCCATGCCCCTTTCCTAATCCCCCACCTGTTCACATTTAGTTTTGGCATAATGCCTTTGTTACACTCAGTGGATGCATATTACAATGTTACTGTTGGCTATAGACCCTAGCTTACATTGATTGTACTTTTTTTCCATTTTCCATCTATTTTCAACACCCTGCAATACCAACATTCCATTGTTCTTCCTCATGCAAAAAAACGTTTTTTAACTTATACATTTAATCAGCTTCATTATACACTCTAGGCTTTCCTAAATTATACCATCTTGGTTTTATCTTTCCTTCTGGTTTCATAGGTGCCCCCAGCCCTTCTCCCTCTATCACACTCACATTCAGCTTCATTCAGTACTTAAATTATTGTGCTACAATCAGGTAGCGTTGTGCTATCTATTTCTGAATTTTTATAATCAGTCCTTGTTCCAGTTTGCTAGCTGCCAGAATGCAATATACCAGAAACAGAATGACTTTTAAAAAGGGGAATTTGATAAGTTGCTAGTTTACAGTTCTAAGGCCGAGAAAATGTCCCAATTAAAGCAAGTCTATAGAAATGTCCAATCAAAGGCATCCAGGGAAAGATACCTTGGTTTAAGAAGGCTGATGAAGTTCAGGGTTTCTCTCTCAAGTGGAAGGCACATGGCAAACTCAGTCACAGTTTCTCTCTTATCTGGAAAGGCACATGGTAAACACGGTCAGGGTTCCTCTCTCATCTGGAAGGGCACGTGGTGAACATGGCATCATCTGCTAGCTTCTTCTCCTGACTTCCTGTTTCATGAAGCTTCCCGGGGGCATTTTCCTTCTTCATCTTCAAAGGTCACTGTCTAGTGGACTCTGCTTCTCATGGCTATGTCATTCTGCTCTGCTCTCTCTGAATCTCCTTCATTCTCCAAAGTTTTCCTCTTTTATAGGACTCCAGAAACTTATCAAGACCCACCTAAATGGGTGGAGACATGTTGTCACCTAATCCAGTTTAACAACCACTCTCAATTACATCACATCTCCAGGGAGATGATCTAATTACAGTTTCAAACATACAGTATTGAATAGGGATTATTCTGCCTTTATGAAATGGGATTTAGATGAAAACATGGCTTTTCTAGGAGACATACATCCTTTCAAACCAGCACAGTCCTGTTGCACAATCTGTATTCCTTCAGCACCAATTACCCAATCTCTACCCTATTTCTATCTCCTGATAACTTGTGTTCTTAACGCCAATTCTCCAAGTTCACTCATTAATGTTAGTTCATATTAGTGAGACCATACAGTATTTGTCCTTTTGTTTCTGGCTAATTTCACTTGGCATAATGTCTTCAAGGTCCATTCATATTGTTATATGCTTAACATTCCATCATATGTACATACCAGAGTCTAAGATGTGTCTCTTGTAAATAGAATATAAGTGAATTATGTTTTTTGATCCATCCTGCCAGTCTGTATCTTTTAATTGGTGATTTTAGTCCATTAACATTCAAAGTAATTACCGTAAAATCTGTTCTTGACTCTACCATCTTGTCCTTTAGTTTTTATTTGTCAGATCTATATATTATTTTCCTTCTCTCTCTTTTGTCCTTTAAATTACTTTTACTCACATTTTTCAATTCTGTGCCCTCCTCCAGACCTCCCTCTCCTGTCTTTTCTTCTATTGGCTCACAGGGCTCCCTTTAGTATTTCTTGTAGGGCTGGTCTCTCATTGACTAATTCTCTCAATCTTTGTCTTGAAAGATTTTAAACTCTCCCTCAATTTTGAAGGATAACTTGGCTGGATAAAGAATTCTTGGTTGAAAGCCTTTCTCCTTCAGGATCTTAAATATATCATTCCACTGCCTTCTTGCTTCCATAGTGCTCAATGAATAGTCAAAGTAAGCCTTCTGTGTTTTCCCTTGTATGTAGTAGATTGCTTTTCCCATGCTGCTTTCAGGACTTTCTGTTTCTCTTCAACACCTGACAGTCTGACTAGTATATGTCTTGGAGAAGGCCTGTTCATATTTATTTTATTTAGAGTTTGCTGGGTCTCTCTGACTTGCATATTCATGTCTTTTACAAGGGTTGGAAAGTATTCTCTGATTATATCTTCAACTAGCCTTCCCAACCCTTTACTCTTTTCTTCTCCTTCTGGGACACCAATGATTCTTATATTTGTGCACATCTTGTTGTCCATCATTTCCCTAAGATCCAGTTGTATTTTTTCCATCTTTCTTGACGTTTGTTCTTTTGTACACTTTTGTTCAATTGTTCTATCATCTAGGCCACTTATTCTTCCTTTTGCTTCCTCAAATCTCCTATCATGTGTTTCCAGTATATTTTTAATTTGGAATACTATATCTTTCATTTTTGTGAGATCTGACATTTTTCTATTTAACCTCCTGTTCCAGTTTTCTAGCTTCCAGGATGCAAATACCAGAAATGGAATGGCTTTTAAAAAGGGGAATTCAATAAGTTGCAAGTTAACAGTTTTTAGGCTGTGGAAATGTCCCAATTAAAGCAAGTCTATAGAAATGTCCAATCTAAGGTATCCAGGGAAAGATACCTTGATTCAAGAAGCCAATGAAGTTCAGGGTTTCTCTCTCAAGTGGAAAGCCACATGGTGAACACACAGTTTCTTTCTCATCTGGAAAGGCACATGGCAAATGCAGTCAGGGTTTCTCTCTTGGCTGAAAGGGCACATGGCAAGCACGATGTCATCTGCTAGCTTCCTCTCCAGCTCCCTAGGAGGCATTTTCCTTCTTCAGCTCCAAAATTTGCTGGTTGGTGGACTCTCTGCTTTGTGGTACTGTGGCATTCTCTGCCCTCTCAGAATCTCCTGCTTTCTCCAAATTGTTTCCTCTTTTGTAGGATTCCAGTAAAGTAATCAAGACCCACCTGGAATAGGTGGAGATATATCTCCACCTAATCCAGTTTAATAGCCACTCTTGACTGAGTCACATCTCCAGGGAGATAATCTAATTAAAGTTTCAAATATACAGTACTGAATAGGGATTAGAAGAAACAGCTGCCTTTACAAAATGGGATTAAGATTAACACATGGCTTTTCTAGGGTACATAAACCTTTGCAAACCAGCACACCTCCCAAATTCTTCTTGAAGCTTTTGTAGTGTCTTCCTGATGTCCTTTCTTTATGAATACCCTTTAGCAGTTATTCCACATTCTGTGTCCCCTCTGGAATTTTGATTTGGTCATTTGGCTGGGCCACTTCTGCTCGGATCTCCATGTGCTTTGTGATTTTCTATTGTGTGGGGGGCATTTGATTATCTTGATATGGCTATTTTGCAAGTTGGTTTCCTTCACTTTTCTAAAGTTTTGCATTTATTTGGGTTTTGTGGAGTGCTTCCTTCTGTATTTTGTTGGTTATTCTCTGCCAAATCAAGGTCCGTGTGGAGGGCCAGGAGCAATTAATCAGGCCCAAGCAGGAGCAATCAATCAGGCTCAAGCAGGGAAAGTCCCCACAACATTGGGGCAGAATGTCCCCAAGAGTTAAACAATAACCAATGTTAGGAAACTGAGAGTACAGGATGTGTTTTGGCAACAGCTAATGGCATTCTTCTGCTTCTATGATCCGCTTGCTTGCTAGCAACTGCAAAAACCACAACATGATTTTAGCCTTTATAAGCACACCTGAAAACCTCTGGGGACTGCTCTCTGAATCCTCTTTCTTGGAGGTTTCTGAGGCAGTCACCAGCCGGCTAATAAAGACTCCAAATTGGCTTGCAGTTTTGAGTTGTGTGGTCTCTTTCAGTGCGCCCCACAACATTTGGAGGCCCCAGCAAGATCGTCCCTAATGGGACATCTGGTGACCACAGGTCCTAGGGACCGCCCCCGGAACTGAAGTCCGGCCTAGGGGAAGGCCTCGGAGAGACGTTCCTCTGCCTCAGGCAAGGACCAGGAACCGGGTCGGTTCTACAGGACCCTCCGAAATTATACAAAATCTGGTGGAGTCATCTGTTTCTGGAAGCCTTACCGGTGAGTACAGGTCTGTTATTGGATCCAGTGAGGACCTCTGGAAGGCTGGATGCAGCATTACTTCCAAGGTCAGGTCCCGGAGCAAGACGTTGCCTGGGATTCTGGTTAGGAGTCTATTAGGGATAAGGCTTTTGTTTGTCTTGGTTCGTTTTGTCCCTCCTCTCAATTGTTGGTCTCATCACATTCTGTGTTGTTTTTGTCATAATTGCCATGGGTCAGTCAAGTTTATCTGTCTGTACTCCGCTTCAGTGTTTCTTGAAACATTTCCAGGAATTTCAGTGGAAGGCTGGAGACTACAGAGCCCCTGTCAGCACCTCCAACTTGGAAAAATTCTGCTCACGGGTGTGGCCAACTTTTGGTTCTGGGTGGCCTCCTGAGGAAACCACAGACCTATCTATAGCTTATAAAGTCCAAAGGATGATTTTTGGTGATCCAGGCCACCCTGACCAAATCCCCTATATACTAATTTGGATTGAAAATTTTTTTTTAAACTTTTTATTAATTAAAAAACTTAACAAAAGAACATTAATATATCATTCCATTCTACATATACAATCAGTAATTCTTAATATTATCATATAGTTGCATATTCATCATTTTTTAGAACATTTGCATCCATTTAGAGAAAGAAATAAAGAGACATCAGAAAAAGAAATAAAACAATAATAGAGAAAAAA